>PVLD010011010.1:0-67514 GCA_004027595.1 Dinomys branickii | reverse complement strand
AAAAAAAAAAAAAAAAAAAAAAAAGATTTACAGATACAGCTTAGTAAAACAAAAACAAAAAAAAGATCACTAGATATTTCTAAGATTATGTCAGCAAATACTAGTCACTTTAAGAACAGTCTGTGACTGCTTGGCTTTAGGCCTTATCCAATAAAATATTCATAAAACTGTGCTACAAGTATAAATTTATTTGTAACTCTAACAGATTATATAAACTCTAAGAAAAGCATGGCACCAACCTATGAGTACCCGAAATTAAGGGCTAAGAAAAAATTAAGGTTAACTGTACCTCTGGCCGTTCCATGTACAACTGAGAAGAAATTAAATCTGATAGGTCTCTACAGACATGAAAACTAAAAGGACCCTAGGTCTTAAAATTTGTTCAGCTTGTTTGTCATCAACTCAGAGATGCTGAAAAACAGATACATTCAATCACACCCTCTTGTGTTTACCACCTCTACACTACTAAGGTCAGATAATCTTCTCCTGTGAAGAACTACCCTGCATATTATGTAATGTTTTGCGACACTCTCATCTCTCTTCCCAATAGGTGCTATTCAAGAAGGACTGAGTGGCTGGAGACTGTCAGAGAGCACTTCTAACTCTTAGAACAGTGCAACACCAAGTGTAGTGACTTGGATCTAGAATGTCCCTGAGCCTCAAGTGTTCAGAGCTGGCCTTACAAGGTGAGTGCCACAGGGCAGTGGCACACTCATCGGTGGACTAACCCTCCTGAGCTCACGGCAGAGTGTGCTGCTGGGAGGACCCCTGCTGGAGCTGAGTCAGGGGCCATGCCTGTGGAGGGTGCGTCTCTTGCTCTGGCTCTCTTCTTCCTGGCTGCCATGGACCGGGCGTAAGACAGACATTGTTCCTCCCTTTATAGTTTAATGGTCTGGTGTGAGAATAAACTAGTTAACAAATTAATAACCACGAGAAAACTACTTTAGTTAGAAGTGGACTAGGGAAAGGCTTCTATGAAAAAGTGATACTTAAGCTAGGATTTGAAGGACACCGAAAGGCTAATGAACCACAGAAGGAACATTCACAGCAGAGAGAACATCAAGAAAAAGATGAAAGGGTGAGATATGGTGTAGGGACTAACAGAAAGCTATGTCTACTGTCCAATATGGAGCAGCACAGGACAGAAGAGGAAAGGGAGGCTATGTAATGCAGGACATCACACCCTACAGTGAGAATTCTGGGTTTAAAGCAAGTAGAGAAACTACCGATCAGTTTTAAGTGGGTGTCATGGACTAGTAGTTGCCAATTTCAAGTTTTGCAAAGATTATTGTGTATATAAACACAAGGAGGGCAAGCTCATTTCTTTTTTACTACTGTGTACCTAGGCCCTAAAATAGTGTCTGATAAACATACAATATTTAACAATATATGAGTGAGTGAATTTTTTAAATATATATATTTGATCTTTCTCATGACCTACTTTTTGTACATGAAGAACCACCATATACTGGGAAGAACGTTGCTACTTATAAATTCAAGCGCAGGTATACCAAGTTTCATAATTGCTTCTCCTGTCTCATGGTATATTAACTGTAGCTAGCCGGGGATGTAACTCAGTGGCACAAGCCCCTGCCTGGCAAGCACAAGGTCCCGCGTTTTATTTCCAGTACCCCCCCAAAATATTATAGCTGAACTCTTGATACTGATATGGAGGGTATCATAATTTGTTGATTAAGTCTTTGTTATGGTCTAGATGCCTCACACGTTCAAAAGGTGACTGGATCATGAGGGCTTATAGCGAACCACTGTTAGGGAGGTGGAGTCTGGCAGAAGGGGCGGGTCACTGGGGGCGTGGTCCTGAATGATTTAGCTCTCCTTGACTCTTCCCATGATCTGTTTCCTGAACACCACGACATGAACATAATCCTCTGCTATGCCCCTCTGCCACGCTGTCCTGCCTTGGAGCACTGTACTATTGATTGAAACCTCCATCCAATGTGAGCCGAAGTAAACAAGCCCTTTTCAGAACTGTGGGGGCTGGGGAATGTGTTCCAGCGACAAGGAGAGTGACTAGGACAATACTGACTCTTAACACATGAGAAAATAGCTCCACATTTCACAGGCCTGGAGATAATGGTCACATGCTGTAAATTCTTTGGAGAAAATATAATACATTATTTAGTTTATCATTGATACATACATGTTTTTAATCTAGGTTAGTTTTAACCTGTTAAACTGGTTTAGAACCATTTTCCTTAACACATATACAATCACACACATGCCCCAAACTAATTTCACCACTGGGTAAGAATAATTTTGATTGCAAATTGCTTAAAAGGTTATAATGTACGTGTCCTCAAATGAATATTAATGCATTTTAGATTATCTCATAAGCCTTACTGTGTTTCAAACCGAACTCAGCAACTGTTCCCCTCCCTATAATCCCTTATTGCTGTGACTGGCACCACCAAGCACTCAAATGTCCGTCTGAGAAGTGTGAATCTTACAGGGCATGTTCTTTTTCCTCACCCTTTATATCTCACCAAGTCTTAACAGCTCTATTTCCTGATAATTTTTCACAGATAATTATCACTCTCTCCCCCCACCCCTTTGCCAATCCACCTCTTCACGGTTTTCCCCTGTAAAACAGCTGAGTGCTCCCCACGGACACTGGTACCGAGCTAACTAACAGTTATCTCCTCCAAACAAATCCTGTCGTTGTTCCCCCCTTCCCAGTACTGCAGGGTGAACAAAGGGTCTTCACACAGAGCCATAGTTCCACAGCCCTTTTTTTTTAAATTTGAGACAGGGTCTCACTAAATTTCCTAAACTGGGCTTCAACTTGCAGTCCTCCTGCCTCAATCTCTCAAAATACTGGGTCCGCAAGTGTGCATCACTAATCTGAAAAAGATGTACAAACTCAAGTAAAAATGAAATAATCTTTCTAATAATATAAATCTGATCATCTCTACCCTACCTGCTTAATATCCTTCAATAGCTATTCAAAGCCATCAGAAAAGTACTTAAGCTCCTTAGCACAGCAAACTGGGTTATCTATAATCTAGTTTTTCCTGCTTCTCCAGTCTACCTGCAGGTGACTTTATTCAAATGATTTCTCTTCTAAGATTCAACTTAGGTGTCTAAAACATTACTTTTTCCAGAAAACTCTTCCTGACAAAGCAAGATCAGATTAGATCTTTTTCCTCCACCCACAATATCACAATACCCTACATTCTTACTCATTTTATCATGCTGCCTTTATACTAATTTATTTCAATTGTTTCTTTTCTTGTCTGCCTGCCTTATACTGCAAACCATATGATGGCCAACTTTCACTCAAGGGTCTGGCAGGGGGTTGTACTCAATAAAATGATGTCAACAGGGAAGCTCTTTCCTGAGTCATTTAGTCTGGATTAACTATCCCTCTGTGAACCCATAATCCTACTACAGACCTCTATGACAACATTTATGATGCCACGTTGGAATTACACATTTAGTTCTTGCTTACTAGGCTATGGACCACTTTTGAGGATAGTGATTATATTCCATTTCATTATACAATCCCTCCTATCTAGCTATAACATCCCTAGAGAAGGGATTAGTGCTACAGACAAGAGGAATCCTCCAACTATTAAATGATAAATAAACATAATTCCTATTCAGAAGGTAAGAGAATCAGTAATAGCTAGCGGCTTTTGCTCTAAGGGTGGAAACCATCTACCAAGCCAAGAAAATTGGTCAAGTCGGAAAAAATTTGGTTTTTAACAAGGCTATGTTAATCAGTGTCACAAGAATTCATAAATGTTTTCCCTAGCACAAGATAAAGGATTCAAGTTACAATAAAACGGAGGCATTAAAAAAGTTCAGCTTGAGAGTTAAGTGTCATGCTCTGAAAGGTTAAAGCAGGGTAACTGTAAGTTTAAGTCGAGCCTGGGTAACTTGAGAGACTTAATGAGGTCCTGTCTCAAAACAAAAAATATAAAGGGTTGGGACTCAGTGCAACGGTTCTATGTTCAATCCCTAGTACCGCCAAAAGAGAAGAACTGCCCCGCCCAAAAAATAAGCTTTCCTGGCATCAATATTACATGCTATCTTATCTAACCTTGTCCATCTGAGCCATACGGTAAAAAGTAGTTTTTCTCATTAAAATAAAATTTGAACTTATGATTAATGTGATTCAAGCTTTAAGAGAATTTAGAAATCAATTCTACTTGATGGCCATCATATTAGTATGTGTGCAAACAAATCACAGAAATAAATTCATGGTTTTTTATTTAAAATATCAGCAAATACTGTTATAACTGAATTCTAAAAAGATATAGAGGAAATGACATATCAAGACTTTCATAAAAACAACATACATAAGAACAGCCTAAGCCAAGGGATTCCTAAACTAGAGCTCTCTTTAAAAGTAACCCCAACATCCTCCTTTCTGAGACACACATGTCTTCTTTCTCCCCAGAAAGCCTTTAAGCAAACATGTATGACATAACTGCATCACAAACTTGATGATCACTTCACCATACAACTAGCTTAAGAAGTAATTTTTCTGTTGGACATGGTGGTGCAAACCTGCAATCCTAGCACTTGGGAGCATGAACTGAAGGACAGCCTGGGCTACCTAAGTTCAATTGAACTACATAGCGAGACCCTGTATCAAAAAAATTTTAAGGAACAGGGCAGAGAGGAGAGAGGGGAAAAAAAAGAAAAAAGAAATAATTTTCCCTAACTAAAAAAATTTAAGTTAATATTTTAAGATTTTTTCCCATTATTTTAATTTTTGAGATAAGGTCTTGCTGCTGCATTGTTCAGGCTGGCCTTGAGCTCACTTTGTAGCCCAGGCTGTTCTCAAACTCGCAATAACATTTTTTCCATTTTAAAATTTAATTTTTAATTTTTAAAAATGTTTAAGCTTATATGACATATTAATGATGGCTTGAGATATAGCAAAAACATTTAAGATGGCTCTAATCTGATAGTATTAAGAGTAGGTGTGCATCTGTCCAGTTTTCTGGGTTGAATTTAATGCCCTTTTATAATATTATAAACTCACTGGCAGCCAAGTAAGAAAAACTTCTCCAGTGAATACATGTCTGTTTATTCTAGTTTTAGGCAGAAATGCTTATATTCACATGGCAAAGGAAGGTAATAATCCCTAAAGTAAATCAGGAACTTCTAGTTCTTACCAGGATCCTCAATACCTTACCAGAAGTACACTGGTCCTCAGGTGTGACTCTGGAGATCTAAAAAGAAACCGCCCACATGTCTCCAGCAGAGTACAAGCCATTTCAATATGATGATGAGAGAAGTCTGATAGAAGCATCTGGAATAATAAGAACGATGAAAAGCTATAAAGGCAACATTTCAATCCTAGTACAGAAATAAAATAGTATACACTTCTCATGTACATGCCACTGTATAAAATGCCAAAGGAAAAAAAAATCCAATCTAAATTTCATTGTTGGACATCTTTGTTTTTGATCATAAAATTTTTATTGACAAGCTCAACATAGTTAACATTTTTCCTTTCAAAAAGACATACAGAAACTAATAGCAAAGTACTTTCTGTATTTATTGAGATGCTGTGCCATATATACAGATGACATTTTCTCAATGGCTTTTTGTTTTGCTATATATAACAATCACTTTAAAAAGTCTTACTACAAAGTATTATTTATGCATATAACATGTATCAATATAACACATCACCATAACATTTTAGTATTTTTACAATCTTTTTCTATACCAAAACAAATTTAAACATATCATTAACTAACTTGGTTTCAATAGCTTAGCATGAATGATTATTTTTTATCCTTCACTTGAATGATTTACAAGGTACATAGTATGGTGAAATATAAACTAGCTTAAAACTTGATTGCTTTATTGGACACTAAAACGGCCCCTTGTTTCCTGCTGTTGTAAAAATGGTACAACAAGCATCTTGCAAATGAATGTATGGCAGACATTAATGATTCTTCCTTAAAATGAATCCTTAGAAATAAAAGTTTTGTAGCAAAAAACATACATCCTCCCTATATATTTTTGAGGATTAGTACAAAGGAATACACTCATCTATTTAAATAGCTCACAGTAAGTCCTTTCAATTACAGCATTCAGAATTTCCACCACCTAATATACCATGGAGTCTGGAGTTTCCTTAAACGTACTTTGTGATATATTAATCTCCTGAGATACTCCAACGGAGTTCAGCAAACTTAATCCCTTGAATATTTACAGTAATTGTAAATATTTTCAATGCTCTAAGAACTCATACAATGAAGAAATTTAGTTTTGTTCATTTCAACGCTCTCAAGTTTGCTCGGACTTTGTGGTTGACTGTGGGAAATGACCCATGTGCACTTTAAAGAGACCCTAAGTTCTGCTGTTTCTCACAGTGTCAACTCAGTCAGGTTGGTACATGTGTTAACTAAATTCTGTTCAGTTTATACTTTTTTGCCTGCTGCTTCTTAGCTACTGAAAAGTGTTTTCAAATCTCTCATCCTGTGGATGCATTTACTTTTGCTTTATGTATTCTGAAGCTATGGTATGTTACTGGGTATATAATTCACAAAGATAATACTTTCCTGTTAAAAAGAAATCTTCATCATTGGGAACTACCCTTTATTTCTAAGAATGCTTTCGGCTTTAAAGTCTACTTTAAAAACAGTTTAGTGAAACTGACTTTCTTCTCAATAGTATTTATGTAACGTATGTGATAGTTAACTGTGTCAACTGGAGTAGGAAACGCCCCCTAAACTGGACCAGCAGTCTGCGTGTGCTGAAGATGGAAGACATATCCTGGGCGTGAGTAACAACAGCCAACAGGCGCATCACACGTCGCCAAATGGAGTGAAACGGAGCCGAAGAGGAAGGCTCCCCTGTTTCCTCACAAGAGCTCTAGTCTGCACCTTTCTCTTGCACACTGCCCCTTGGCTTCCAGCATAGACCCTTCAGCCTTTCATCGCAAAGCCTCTGGCCTCTTGATACGGACTTGCACAAGACACTACAATGAGCTCCATCCAGGCTTTTGACTGAATCCTTCAAGTCTCTGCTGTGCAGACTGCCCTTCTGCATTCTTCCACGCCTGACTCTCTGGCCACCAATGTAAGCCAGTTTTGTAAATCTTTATATACCTATAACTTGCATTAAATCTGCTTCTCCAGTAAGCACAGATATGACATATTTCCCCATCTTTTAAATTTTTCTTGTCTTTATGTTGTACACAGCACATGGTTATTGTTTTAATCAAGTTTCATATTTTTAAGGGTTTTATTTGATGCATTTTGTCTATTCATATTTCATGTAGTACTGACCGCCACATTTGTATCTATCATCTTACAATTCTTTTTCCATTTGATCATCTATAGAATATTCCTTTCTTGTCTTCTTTTGGCTTTACCAACTAATTATTTCATTTTATCCACTAAGTACAACTAATTTACATTTTTCTATTAAAAACATTTAGCACTAACCTTCAAACAATGTAGCGTATCATTTTTTGTAAACATTTTAAACTTAGTTAGTTCTCCAATAAAACGAACTGTTTTGTTTTTTGTTTCAATATTGATCTGGTCCTTTTTTCGTACCTACAAATAAAAAGAAAGACAATGCTTAATCAACATTTTTAATCTCTGTGGTAAGAACTGTTATTCTAGCAAGAGTTCACTCCAAATATGTTGATAAATTAGGTATAATTTCATGTTACATTCAAATTATTTTGTGTAAGTTGAAAATTTTGCTCTGTGTAATGCCAGTCCCAGAAAGTATTCTGCAAAACTGATCCATGATCAAATAATTTCCCAAATAATTTGGGAAAATAGAGCATTTTTTTCAGGTTTAAAAGGCTCTTAAAAAAAAAACCTATTTAACAAGTCAATACTTCTCATCGCTTTGCTTCTCAGTCACACTTCTCAAATTTCTTTTGGCAACACAAGCCCCTTTGAAATTTTAACCCTATTAGTTAACAGCCCATTAAATTAGCATTATAAGGAGTATACTTTAGAAAATGCTGTCTTAAAAATATAAATTCAGGAGCTCACTTAAGCAAAAAAGTTATTAAGTTTGCTGATATAATTATGAACTGTACTGCATTTTAAATTATAAATGCATTATAATGAAACATCTAATACAGTCACTGTTGTTTTTTTAAATCACTAATCATAGTCGTATGTCAAAGTTCAAAACTTTTTGAAATTTAGATCCTTTACTTAGGGAACATATTTCAAGAAATATCAAATTGAACAAAATCCCAGTAAGGCAGTACAACATGAACAAATATATCAAGGAAAAGAGAATTAGATTTAATCTAAGAACTATACTTTCATCAGAAAAACAAACCTATTGCCTACAAATCTTTGATTTCAAAAGCAACAACCACCAAACCCAAGACAAATAAAGAAGACCACAAACCTATCAAATGACTTGACCATGGATCAATGTAAGATATGCCAAATCTCCCAAATGTCAATTGAGAATTTTACTGTACAATCCTTAAAAGTATGTGCTATGTGCTGGGATTCAAAAGAAAGTAATCTCACGAGAGCAGCTGTATACTTAATGATCGTCATTTATGCAAAAACTAAATTTTTACATACTAAGTTAACACTTCAGTGGAATTTATCTTAATTTTTAAGGATCTGTTTTCTATAGCAAGCAGAGGTAGTTATAAAGACTTTTTATATTTTTAAACAAAACCACTTACTAAAAACCTAGAGCTAGAAGCTCACTGTATTTAAATTTATTCTAAAGCATCAACAGAAATGAATAAAATCACAAAGATTCAACTTTAATA
This sequence comes from Dinomys branickii, assembly GCA_004027595.1. Classification (NCBI taxonomy): domain Eukaryota; kingdom Metazoa; phylum Chordata; class Mammalia; order Rodentia; family Dinomyidae; genus Dinomys; species Dinomys branickii. The sequence continues at coordinate 58,759 of PVLD010011010.1, read as the reverse complement.
CAAAACTTTAGTCATCATTTATATATGCAAAGTATCTGACATTAGAGACAAATAGGACATAGAATTAGATGCTCCATTTTAGTATTAAACAAAACAGGGAGGAATAAACTTGATTGTTTTCAACTTTGTAAGTCAGAAGAGTACAGCTTTCACAAAGATCCTAAATAAATGCTTGCTAAGTACTGAACATGAAAACCTTGTTATTTATCTTAATCTGAATCCTGAGGATAGAGTAAGAGTAAGTGTAGACTTATCAATTTTGCTGCATTTAAATACATCTCTATCACTTCAGATGGGGGATTGGGAACCTCTATTTTTTGTTTTACTCCATGCTTTTCCATCTGCTTTTGTATGTTCTACAATGTACAAAGTATTTGGTACAACTGCAAATGTATATACTTTTAAGATAAATATACCTATACTGGGAATATGTGCCCTAATATTTTAACCAATAAAAAGGCTTGAGCAAAAAGTTGGCGGGCCATGCTGATGCTTGCTTGTAACCCCAGTGCTCAGCAGGCTGAGGCAGGAGGATTGCCATGAGTTCAAGGCCAACCTGGGTTACATAGTGAGTTCAAGGCCAGCCTGAACTACATATTGAGACCCTGTCAAAAAACAAAAACAACAAAGAAAAAATACTTGAGGTTTTGCTTGAACACAGACATTAGCTTGCTTAATACCACTTATGAAAATCTGAAATACACTTCAGCAAAAAGTGGCTGAGAAAAAAAATATTTTTTTTTGTACCAGGAACTGAACTCCACCTCGTGCTTACCAGGGAGGCACTGCACCACTGAGCTATATCCCCAGCCCAAGTATAAAATCTTAACCACAAAGTTCATAAATTAACACTTACTACAAGATTCAACTATGGACCACTGCTTGTTCTTTTGCCCTTCATGAGACTTCCCCACATCCTCTGAATGCAAAGAACTCAGTCTCTAATAATTCATTTGCTGGTTAAGAAGCAATTCTCTTGAGGGTTAAAATTTTATTTTCTTCTTGCTTTTGTATTTGTCTTCTTTCCCCAACTATGAGGGAACTAACTGCTGTTCCCTGAATGCTCAGTACTACTACTGGTTTGTGTACAATGAGTGCAGTAAAGCCTGTCCTGAGCACAGCAAACACTCCCTAATTTTAGGTGTACTCATGCAACTGACTGCGATGCTAAACTTTGGACACATAATGTTTCCACTGGCTAACATAAACATTTAAAGTTCAAGTCTTTTCAAAGTCTACCAATGCTCATGTACAGTAACTTCTGGCAACAGCACTGTTGTGCATGTTTCTGACAACAGTGTTGTGCACTCTATCATGCCTGTATTTGAAGCTCTGTCACTTCCACAAGATGAATGGGCACCGAGGGCTTGAACCATTAACGCGCAGTCCACGCAGATGTACAAGACAGCAAAGGAAGCAAAGTACTGTGTGGTAATGGCCTCCTGGTATTTGCTGGGGATTTCTTTAAAGGACTCCTCTATCCAAAGTAGAGATTTTCAAAATAAGAATCAATAAAACATGGGTGGCAGCAGCATTCACTAAGACTGCAAAATTCATGGAACCTTTTATGCTCTACATATTTAGACCCTCAAAACCTAGAGGCATACAATGGAACACCATACCCCAACTCTTCGTGGCCAGTGTTATTTCCTCTGCGACATCCAGTGAGGCCTCTATCTGTCTTTACCTTGAAGGATTGTTTTCAATTCACAAAAGCAAAAGGTGCAGTATTTACAATGGGGGAACAGGATAGGACCACTGGCTCCCCTCAACTAACAGTCAATAGGGACAATGCTGGGAGTTGGACTATCACATCAATTTCAAGCTCTGTTGAATAAATATACATTAAAAAATTAAGAATTCTATGAATTCTTTACTGTTATATCACTATCAAATTTCAAAAATAAGCTTACCAACAAAATAATTATGTTCTTAAACTAAAGAATCCTCACTGAACTTTTAAGAATATACATGTTATAGAAATAAATATTTAGATACATACATGAAATCTGAAATCCCCCCTCAGCATGGAACAAAGATCCTCTGCTACATCAGACATGCAGGGATGCAGTGTAGCAACCAATCTTGCATAAAACGGTAGCAAATCCAACCTGCGAAAGTTGTATGTGATATGTGTAAAAGGAAAGGCATATCAGAAATAATTCATTTTAAAATTTAAACTTTACCAGATATATTCACACATTAAATGACTATAAAAACTAATAAACTTTCAGACATGCCTATTTAATGCCATCATGAAGTACCTGGAAATTAAATAAACTCAAGAGTTTATTAATAATCTGATACTTTCCTTTCAATACATTTATCACAAATCTCTAATTTGACTATGTAATTTTGATAAAATATGAAATAAAAAGCAAAGAGTAAGTTTTGACATGTCTTAAATTTTTAATCATGTAACTGTTTTCTGGTACTGGGAATTGAACTCTCAACCTCATGCTTGCCAGGCACTGTGCCACTGAGCTATAGCCCTGCCCCCATGTAACTGTTTATAAACCTAAAAGTTAACTAAAGCAAAATACAGTCTTTTCAAATCATTTCCTTCAATTACCCAGAGTAAGTTATTTGGAAATTTCAATGCCTACAGTTAAAGGGCAACCAATAAACCAAATGTATTTCAAAAGCTAAAACACTATCACAAGACCCACACATGAACAACTGAAATTACATATATTTATAGATTGCCTACTTTCAGGTATCCTCCTATTCCTAAAGTCAATCTTCTTTGACCCATGCTGGAGTTTTAGTATACTATTAAATCTGATTTGGTAATGTTTTCCTATAATTTTTATATAAAAGTAAAAGACTGGTTGGTACTTTGAATTTTCTTGTTCCTTTTTGTAGATTTTGGCTAGTTTTTCATTTGAAATGTCAAGTTTTCTAGGCTTTGGAATTAGGGATTCAACAGAGAAATTATTTGTTCCACAAAATAGAGATCAATAAAGCCAAGAAGTCTTAGTCTATTTGAAATGAAATTAACCGGTAAATTTATATTTTCTTCTATGATCATTGGTCTGTGGGGGCGTTTTGTCTTGAATCAATCCTGGAAATGTAACTTTTTCAAAGTATGTGTTTCACAGATTTTTTTCAAGTGATTTTTTTGGTTTGTTTTTGTCTTTTGAGACAGGGCTTCACTATGCAGTTCAGGCTAGACTCGAACTCACTTTGTAGCCCAGGGTGGCCTCAAACTTGCAGCAATCGTCCTGCCTCAGTCTCCCAAGTGCTGGGATTACAAGCATTCACCACCACGCCAGCCCTTCAGGTGATTATAAAAATAGTTCCAGCATATGACCTAGAAACTTTAAGAAATTTTAGCATATCATCTCAATTTTTGAATTTTCTGTTTCTTCATAATAAATTTTCTAGATGCTTCTCTATTTGGATTTCTATAAGAATGAGCCCTAGGACATTTTTTAAAATTTATTTTAAAAATAAAAGGAGGAAAACATATTAACAGACAGACATCCCTTTACAAAATTGCGTAAGAACAATATAAGCAATACAGACTTACAGATAAAGTAGTAGGAAATTATCAATGGTTCTTATATTACATATTGATATCTTCAAAGTGGTTTCTCAGGAGAACAAATAGAGACATGCAAGATCAATCAATTAATTAATTATTAACTGTTCCTTTCAGTAAAGTGATAGAAGTCAGTAGTTCAACTATGTTAGAAATCAACCAATAACATATGCTGGCGAGGCTGTGGAGAAACAGGAACTCTTCTCCACTGCTGGTGGGAATGCAGATTGGTAAAACCACTACAGAAATCAGTTTGGAGATTCCTCAGCAAACTAGGTCTGGAGGTCCCATTCAAACCAGCCTCCCTCCTTCTGGGTATTTTCCCAGAAGATCTGAGAATATCGTATCACAGGGATACATGCACACCTAGGTTTACAGCAGCACAATTTGTCATTGTTAAATTGTGGAACCATCCCAAATGTCTATCCACTGAGGAATGGATAAAAAAATTGTGGTACTTCTATATAATGGAATATTATTCAGCTATAAAGATAAACTTGAGGCTTTTACAGATAAATGGTCACAACTAGAGACCGTACCCATAAGTGACATAAACAAGACCTCCATGTGTAAGCAGCGTACCGTCTCACTAGTGTAGTGAAAAAGTGAATAAAAATTAGGAGGTATGACAGACATTGTGAACTGAAAGGAACATGCTCAAAAGTAAAGAACAACTGGGATGAGTGAAAAGAGAAAGGAAAGCGGCTATTATGTATGTATAAAGGGAAATTACGTATGTATGTGTACACAGGACAGCCCACAGCTTCCAAAACTAAGTTTCATCTTGGTTATTTTTTCCATCCACTGGTGTTTGATCACAGTGCTTGGCATCAAAAATTCTTGAACTGTATCATTTCCTTTTCTATTCCTTGGTCCAGTCACTTAAACTCTGCTTCATTTTCTTTTTTTTTTTTCTTTTTTTTTTTTTTTTTTGGCGGTACTGGGGATTGAACTCAGGACCTTGCGCTTGCCAGGCAGGCGCTTATGCTACTGAGCTATATCCCCAGCCCTCTGCTTCATTTTCTTCATCTTTCAATTATCCCAATTTATTTTGAGTCTTTTTCCTACCTCAAAGCAACAGTAGTAATAGCTATCCTTTTTAAAGCAAAATAGTTTGTACTATCTGTTCAGGTATGGATTGTCAAATTAACCTCATAGCTAAGTGCATTCAGCTCTAATAGGCATTTCAAATTGGTTTTAAAAGTGACTTGAGGCAGGAGGGTCACTGGGAATTCAAGGCCAGTCTGAATTGCACACTGAAACCCTGTCTCAAAATGACAAGAGAGAGAGAGAAGGAGAAAGAAAAAGAAAGAAAGGAAGGAAGGAAGGAAGGAAGGAAGGAAGGAAGGAAGGAAGGAAGGAAGAAAAGGTCTGTTCCAGTTTTTGTTCATTTTGGAAAAGGTCATATGGAGGTATACTTAGATACTTTTTCTCAATATACCTTACCTCTACAAAATGAATAGCTGATACTAAATTTCACCCTGTCCAAGCTCTGTGAGTCTTCATTCATTACTTCATAAAATAAAACCCCTTATGCTACACGTAAGGTAATAAATTAAACACTTATTCAATGCTAACTGGCACTTAAGAATACTTTCAGTTTTAGCTGGGTGAGACAGTATATGCTTGTGGGAGGTTGAGGAAGGAATATTTCAAACTCACAGCCAACTTAGGAAATTTAGCAAGATCTTGTTGGAAAATAACATAGTATAACATGAAATGAAATGAAATGACTGGAGATGTAGCTCAGTGGTACAGCACTTGCTAACATGCGCCAGACACCAGGTTTAACCCCTGTGACTACCAAACCAATCAAACAAGCAAACAAAAATTTCTTTTTTACCTTCATAAAAATGTAAACTTCAATGGGATTACAGTGCAAAAGGTCATACCGGTAAATAAACTTATGAAAATACAAAAAATCATAAATAGTAAAATTTCTCCATTAAAAAGCTGGACAGTTTATCTAATAAGCTAAACAGACATTTCATCTGAGTTTTCTGAAAGAAAAAATAAACTTAGATCCTTCTTTGGAAAACTGAATTCTATAATCTTCTAAGGGTGATCATTATTTTTACTAGCAATTAACAGTGAACTACTTAAAATGGGTAGTATTTTTTCCTTCAATAAAATCCAACAGGACATATTTTCAAAGTCTCTGAATCATATTTCTAAGTATCCTACTACTAGCAGTTAACGATCATCAAGTTAGTAAACAGTCACTAACAAGTAACTAAACTAAACTAAGAACTCAAATACTATTATTACTGAGGGGAGGAAAGAAACAATTATTACAAGTTGGGGTTTGTTTGTTTTTGTACTGGGAATTGAACTCAGGACCTTGCCCTTGAAAGGCAGGCACTGTACTGCTGAGCTACCTAAATCTCCAGCCCCTCTTACACATTTTTATATATTAATCAGTTAGCACCAAACATATCTAGCTTTTTTTTTTTTTTTTTTTTTGCGGTACCGGGGATTGAACTCAGGACCTTGCGCTTGCCAGGCAGGTGCTTACTCCACTGAGCTATATCCCCAGCCCCCTAGCTTTCTTATTCTCCTTAAAATTCTAAAAAATTTGACTAGTTAAAGCTATTAATTTTATCTCTGTGCCAATAATGCCTGGAAAAAGCCAGCCTGATGGCTCTCACCTGTAATCCCAGCTACTCTGAAAGCTAAAACAGAAGGATGTCAAGTTTGAGGCCAGCGTGGACAAGTGAGAGCCCCACCTCAAAATAAAATAAAGCCGAGCAGGCAGCTGAGCACTCCCTGGGTTTAACCCACTAGTATCAAACCAAAAAAAAAGTCTGAAGAAAATATATAAGAACTGTTACAATTCAATTAGGATTTTCCTTATGGAAAACACTAAAGCAGATGATTCCAAAATGACAAAATATAATAAGGGATTGGAGTAACTGACTCTGAAATCCACAACTAAATGCCATGCTGGCTTTTTCAGTTCTGTTTCCAATGCAATAGTGCCATCAAGTGGTAAAGCATACTAAAACATGTCAAAGAAAACAAAAGAAAAAAAAAAGACCAATTTACTGATTTGAAAAGAACCAATGAAAACATCACAAAATGCCAGCTAACCTTCTGCAAAGCCTTATCAGGAAAAACTGTTCAAGAATTAAGTACAATACTTCACATCTGAACGACCTTGGTTTACACTAATCTAAGGCGATCTGGATCCCCACCAGCCAACACCTCACTAAATCCACATAGCTTCGAAGGCACTAACAACATGTGGTGCCTCTCCAGTCAAAGTAAGAGAAAAAGCAGCCAGCTGTAGTGGCACACCCGCCCAGCGCCAGCACGTGGGAGGTGAGGCCGGAGAAGCACCATGAGCTCAAGGCTAGCCTGGGCTACACAGTAAGACCTTGTCTCAAAACGAACAAGCAAAAAAAGAGGGGTTTAGTCGCCAGTTCCACTGACTTTTAAAAATCTGGCTTATGTAGGAGCTTTCATGGATGCTGGAAATACATCTTGGTTTGCATGATAGACACAAGAGTTTTGAGTTTTAAACTATTTTATGTGAATAAATTTCAATTATATGTTTATGCATGCTTGTTATATACTACCTATAAAATGGTATGCAAATATCTAATTAGGGAGATTTCTAGATTTCATTTCTGTGGAATGCTTCAAATTAATAGGCTAAGAAATATGATAGGGCTGCGGATGTACTCAGCAGCACAGCACCCGCCTAGCAAGCACAAGGTCCTGAGTTTGATTCCCTGTACCAAAAAAAGGAAATGTAGTCTTTCTGTATTTTTTTCATCACTACTTAATAAAGAAAGACACACCTAGGAGTTAAATACTGCTTCAGATCATACCTTTAAGAAGGATTACATGAAATTTTTGAAGTTTTTGAGCTACAAATTATACTACCAAGAAAATGAAAAGATAAATGAAGATACTTGCAAATTATACACCTGATAAAGATGTATCTTGAATATATAAAGACTTAAAGCTCCTTAATGAAAAGATATATAAAATTAAAAGGGGAGAGGTAGAAGGATTAGAATTCATACCTTTCCAAATATACACCTGGCCAACAAGGATATGAAAAAATGCACAGCACTAGCCATTAGGGAAATGTAACATCAAAACAACAGAGGTTTTACTTCAGACACTAGGATGGTATAATCTAAAGACGGACAAAAACAAGTGTGCACAAGGATGTGGAGAAACTAGGCCCTCCTACTTGTTGTTCTAGTTGCGATGTAATACAGTAAAGGCACTATGAAAAATACTCTGGTAGTTATTCAAAATGTTACACACAGTTACTGCATGACTCAGCAACCCCACTCCTACATATGTACTCAAGAGAAACAGGAACAGTCATCTACACAAAGACTTGTACATGAACAGCCATAAAAGCATTATTCCTAATAGTCAAAAAGCAGAAACAACCAAATGTTTATCAACTGAGGGATAAACAAATGTGGTACATCCATACGATAGAATACTGCCATAAAAAGGAATGAGTAAGTACTGATTCCTGATATGAAATGGATAAACCTTAAAAATTTTATGCTAAGGGAGAGAAATTGGACATAAAAGGCCACATATTATATGACTCTCATTCACATGAAATATCCAGAATAGGGAAATCTACACACACACAAAGCAGATCAATGGTTACTTAGAGCTGGGGTGAGGGGACAGTGAAGGAATGGGATTGATTACTAGTATATGGTTATCTTTCAGGGACAAAAGGCATTTTAAATTAGATTCTAGTGATGGTCACATCACATATTTTAAGTGGGAAAATTATATCTCAATAAAGCAATAAAAAAAAAAAAGAATTGCAAAGAACTATAAAAGCCGCCTAGTCCAAGAGTTCCTAAACTGTACAGAAACAGCTGGACTCTCTGCCACAGTCTATATATAGCCTACGAGGTCGCATAATCGTAGGCACTGAAAGAACTATTAAGTAATCCATTTTGGTTTTCTTAGTGTATTTTCTGGTCAGCTCAGGATAGATAGTCAAGGGAGGAAATCCTGGCCAAAGAAAAATAATAAAGATACTCAGTAGAACTCATGTCCCTTAAGGAAGGGTAGGGGAAAAATACCAGAGAAAGAGGGAAGAACACCTTACCAAAAAGGTGCCAGAGTAGTGGGCAGCTGGCTAGAGAGGCTGGGTGAGGGCAGGAGGCTAGAAACTTGTTATGACTGTGTCTAGATGTCCTCCCAAAGCCTCATGTGGTCACAGGTGGGGCTTTTCAGAGGTGGCTGGGTCCAGAGGTGCTGGGATCAAGGATGTGGTGTTGTGATTGGCTTATGGTATGATGCTAGGATTAAAGGTGTGCATGCAACTGGCCCTAAGGGTAGCCTTGATAAAATACAAGAGACAGAAAGCAGGCTGCTATGGTTGTTGCTTGTCGATTGCTGCCTTCTGCTAGCCATATTGTTTCTCCTCTGTGAAGTCCCTCTGCCCTCTGTCACCCTGCCTTGGAGGCTTGTTGATTGCTGCCTTCTGCTAGCCAGATTGTTTCTCCTCTGTGAAGTCCCTCTGCCCTTTGTCACCCTGCCTTGGAGCCAGCAGGCTATGGACTGAAACCTCTACAAAATGCGAGCCAAATAAACCTTTCCTCTTTTAAATTTGCATATCAGGTATTTTGTCTAGGCAAAGAGAAAAATTAAATCAGACAAGTGATCAAGAGTATTTCTGGGGCTGGGGATATAGCTCAGTGGAATAAGCGCTTGCCTAGCAAGCGCAGGGTCCTGAGTTCAATCCCCAGTACCGCAAAAAAAAAAAAAAAAGAGTATTTCTGTTCCCTTTCCCTCAGAGGTCCAATTTGACTCCATATCCACAAAGCTCAAATGGTAACTTGCTATGCCCCTAGTACCTCTTTTAACACAGGAGATTATTCTTTTGTAAAATTAATTTTATTAGTATTTTTTGATATACATATTCATCATAATCATAACAGGGAATTTGTATCTGTATATAATATATCTTAATTCTCTTTTCCCCATTCCCCATCCCTCTTTTCAATCTTTCTTCTGCTCCTTACTCACAAAAACTTTATCTCCATTTTTCCCTGATTCCCTCTTTTATTCCCTTCTCCTTCCTTCCTCTCCCCTACCCTCTTGCCTGCTGTCCCATTTGAGCATTTTCTTCCTACTTCCCTCTCTGACCCTATTTACTTTCGCTTTCTCACACAAGAGAAGCAGTGCGATATTTAAACGTGTGTGCCCAGTTATCTCAGTCTCAAGGCGCAACCATGTAGCAGAGGCCGTGTGCCACCCAACGCTCCGCACGCTCCTGTCATTCTTTCAGATGTTCATGGTGCCGCTTCTTGTCTACCAACTTAAGGCTAGACAGTGGTCACGCACTCTTCACAAGGAGACATGGCCACGGGAACTACGGCAGCGAGAGGAGGGCAGTCTGGACTCAAGTGACCCCTGGAAAGGGCGCCACTCCAGAGCCCACCAGACTCACAAGATTGGACTGAAAACCTCTAAGATTTCAGAGGTTTCTGTTACCTCAGCAAAGCTTAGGGTTATCTTGGCTTACACATCTCAGGAAAATTAACAGTCCACACTGACAAGGCTAACATCAGTTATATTGGCTCAAGAAAATTACAGTATTAATGTACAGAAAATGAACTCTTCTATTATTGCATTTCTAAGATAAACTGTATTACTTATCACATAATGGTATTAAAAGCATGGGGGAAGTGATCTAATTAACCAAGTACATGAATATTGGAAAATGTTTTTAAAGGTCAATTTCCAGGTTTTTTTTTTTTTTGAGACAGAGTTTCACTACGCAGTTCAGGCTAGCTCATGCTGGTCTCAAACTCAGCAATCCTCCTGTCTCAGCCTCTGGAGTGTTGGGATTACAGGTGTTCGCCACAACATCTGGCATAATTTCCAGTTTTAAAATGGCAGTTTAGCTGGGCATCGCGGCACACACCTGTAATCCCAGCACTTGGGAGGCTGAAGCAGGAGGATCACTGCAAGTTCAAGACCAGCCTGGGCTACAAAGTGAGCTCAAGGCCAGCCTGAACTGTAGAGTGAGACCATGTCTCAAAAAGACCAAAATAAATAAATAAATAAAATAAAATAAAATAAAATAAAATAAAATAAAGCACTTGGTTTCACTAAGAAATCTTACTAAGAGATCATTCATCTCTACTAAGAGATCATTCACCAATGAATGAACCAAATCGAAATTTTGCTGAAGAAATCCTCAGTGAAATGATACACTGTGTCAACCTGAGAAGTCCAGAAGCTTAAGTAACTCAGCAGTTGTACATCGGAGGGTGTAGAGGAATGCCCTGCTGCTCTAAGATGTGGTTGACCATGTCAACTTGAGAAGTGTAGAAGTTTAACTCAGTGACTGAGCAGGGGGCCAGGGCCCTCACTTTGTATTCATCCTGAGTCTGTGCAACAGCAAGGCAGAGACACAGCCTATGTACAATATAAGGGAGGGAAAAAGACTTGCTCTCTCTCTCCTCCTCTTTTGGTCTTGTTTTTGCCGCCTTCTGAAGCCATGAGCTGTTGCCCTCTGCCATGACACAATGAAGCCAGCTGATTAGGGATTGCAACCTCCACAAATTGTGAGCTAAATATACCTTTCCTTCCTTAATTTTGAGTGCCAGGTATTTTGTCTTAAGAACAATGAAAAAAGTAACTAAAACACTCAGAATCTTCATCTTTGGGGAAAATGTATCAGTTATGTTGTACACAATCATTAACAGCTAACAAAACTGTTTTGTCACTGTTAAATAAACAAAAAGATTCCACTTAGGTTCCTAAGGTAATGTGTGCGGTCCTTACATGTTCAGGTAAAGCAGAGATTTTACATTAGTATAAAACAAGTCAGTACGCAACTGATTATGTCTTGAATTACTAGGTACAAAATTATTAAAATGATCTCAATTCTACCTAATGAATCTCTAGACAGGTTATCTCATCTCTAAACTATCACAATAACCTTAATAACTTCAAAATTTTCATTTAAACATAACTGTAAGAATTAAATATAGAATTAGTGTAATCTTTATACATACACATATGCAAAATTTCTTCAAAAAGCTGTTATCATTTATATTTTCTCCCCAAAGGCAAAAATGTAAACTGACTGCTTATAGTTATTAGTGTGTTCATATATACTTTTATTCTTAAATACTTTTCTCTTATGACAGGTAATTATCAAGAGAAATAGTTCCTTTAGAATTAATAAGGACAAAAATCAATGAGAAACAAGCTCTAGAAATTATGCTAATGCCCCTGTAGTTAATAAAAATCAAGAGATGTGATAGTTTTGAAGAGATAATAATTTTGATCTTACGAATATCATTACACAGTAAAAACACTAACATCAGTTTTTTTTTTTAATACTTACCTTTGTCTAGGAACTATGAAGAGTGCTCGTACCAACTTCTTCCTATTTGCTTTTGTGTTCATGTTCATGCAAAAATCCATCGCTGCCTACAGAGGAAAAAAAAGTGTTTTCTTAAGAAAGCCTCAATTTAGCTACTAAAAGCAGAAAACTTGCCTACTACAAATTTTACTTGTTCCTAGACATTTCAAAGTACATTCCAAACTAAAAGACTGCTAAGCTCAAAAGCCCCCTCTTTACCTATCTAAAAATATATGCTTCTTATACTCTGGTTTCTCTTCAGATTGTATAAATCTTTCACCTTTTACTAAAAACATATGCTTCTTAAATGCAACCTGTAGCTCAAAGTTCAACCATGAAATGTTCAGCAAATAACTATTAGGAAAACCAATTAATTAGAATTTAAGAGTCCATAAAGAATCTTGATTGGCAGGAACACATAAAGTTGGTGAACAAGTAAATTCTTTTATTCTTTTAGTACAACTTATGTTCTATTTTTTTGGAGGGGGTGGTCTTTTTGAGACAGGGTCTTGCTGTGCAGTTCAGACTGGCCTTGAGCTTACTTTGTAAACCAGGCTGGTCTCAAACATGCAACAATTATCCTGCTTCAGCCTCCTGAGTGTTGGGAAGTTCCATGATTTTAGGGAAAACAAATTCTAATCCACATTTTAAAAACTACAACAGGCCAATTATGGCAGTGCATGTCTGTAATCCCAGCACTTGGAAGATGAGGTAGAAGGATATATTATAAGGAGCTCCAGGCCAGCCTGGATTATAGTGAGACCCAGTCTCAAAAAAAAAAAAAAAGGAAGAAAAGAAAAACTACCAATTAATTTATACAGAGGACAATGTATACATAGACAAAATCAAGATGTTCAGATGATGTTATGATTCTGTGTAATCTTGGAAAGCTTTTTAACCTCATAGCCATAAAATGAGAGACTAGAGTAATCTTTTCAGGATTTTAGCAATGACCCAGATCAGTTTTAAGAACATTTTTAGCTGGTGTGGCGGCGTACACCTGCAATCTCAGCACTAGGGAGGTTGAGGCAGAATTCTTAGGAGTTTGCGACCAACCTGGGCTACAAAGTGAGCTCAAGGCCAGCCTGAACTGCATAGTGAGACCCTGTTTCAAAAAGACTAAATAAATAAATAAAATAAAAACTAAGAATGTTTTATATTTTAAAATTAAAAACTTTCTGAATTCCAACAATTCTTACATTTTTTTACCTAGTTCTTAAATACTTTTTGGACCTTCGCCAACATATGTGGAATAAATTCCCTTCACGAGAAAGCCATTGGGTCCAAAAGGAAGAAAGTGGTCTCCTCTGTTTTCCCACCTGGCTCTCAGAGAGCTAATTCAGAATTCATTATATGGTCACTACTGGTAACAGCTCTTAATCCCAAGTTGGAGATTAAAGGATACATTTCACTAGTCTGACCTGAGATTTATAACAATAAAGACAAATGTTGCTAATACAGTATAAAGGGTAACTGATTAGGTCCTTCTCCACCTGCAACTTTTATGTCAGTTCTTAAAATGTGAGGTAGAGGTGAGTGGGATAATCATGGTATCTCTTTCAGCTTCTGTTCACAGCCAATGACGACATCAATTTAGCTAGGGACAGACTCAGTCACATTCAACTTACAAAAATGAAAATAACCAACTGCCTAAAAGTAGTTTCTGTTACATTTGGTGGAAGAAAAGATACAACTGAACAGACAAAAATGCTACAATTAATAAGTTTCTGAAAACTACTGTACACTGACCTAATTACACAAAGTGAGCCAATCTGGAATGAGTTTTAAGTATTTGATTACTACATGAATAGTCACTAAAATACATCTAAATTATCTGAAGGTTAAAATGAAGAAAAGATTATTTACATTTTCAAGGAAAAAGACATCTAAAATAACTTTTCACAGTGTTTGTCTCAAGAGTTCTCTACAGTCTTAGAAATTATTAAGGACCTGAAAAAATTTCCTTGTGTGGTAGCATCTAATAGAATTAACTGTATTAGAAATTAAACATCTTGTTAATGTTTTAAGAAAAAATACTTTTCAAAATGAAAAAATTTAGTGAGAATGACAAGCATTCTTTTAAAGGATAGTTGGATTTCTTTACGCATTCAGTCTGTTAGAATGTGCTGATTTGGATAAATGTATACAAAGAAAACACAGCATCACACACATACATAGGACGAAAATGAGAGTATAGTTTGAAGTCCTCTTTAGTAATTTCAGTTATTTTTCTTTGATACTATATTAAAACTTGGCATGTGCAAATGGTAGTTTGTTTCTTGCATGGTACTGGGGACTGAACCTAGAACTCTAATTTAGCTACATCCGCAGCCCTTTTTAAAATTCTCTGAGACAGGATCTTCTTAGTTGCTCAGGTGGGACTAAAAACCCTCCTGTCTCAGCTGTCCAGTGTACTGGGATTGTAGGTGTCCACTGCAGTGTGTAAACTACCACTCTAAGCGGTAGTTTATTAAAGGCTAATTGCAATGTGGAAAATGAAACTGCATCAATAATAAACATTTCATTCTCTGTAACATTAAAACTCATTGCTCTATCTTGCATTTCTAGCAGACCTTTTAATACCTATGCATGATTTTTATTATTGTTCATGTGTCATTTAGAATAATTGATATATACACACATTTTTTAAAAAGTTTTATTATTTAATATCACAAAATCTCATCAGAAGAGTATCATTAATAGTTTCTTCAGAAAAGAATTGGGAAGCTATCATGTTTATGATGGAGGACATAAATTTTCCAAAACGGTAACTTGTGTTGAAAAGTCAAATTTGGTGTTTTCCTTGAACCTACGGGCTCACTTGCTTTGTTTTAGAAAAACTATGCTAAATATCCAAGTTTGATTTCTATGGTTTGTTCATCAGTTCTCCTTATAAAAATGGTTATCTATATTCAAAGCAACTATCCTTCAAGTACTATTCTTTGACACAAAGTTCTTCTCATTTTATCAGATTGAAAAAATGAGTACTCGACAGTTGAAATACAATAAAATCTCTCATTTTTATGGACTTACCAAGGAGATTCAAGTGGCATTTTTAAAAAACTGAAAATGTAGGACAGTGAAGAATACACTGGTATCACTCTCTGAACTCATGCTAAAATACTAGCAGCTTTACCACCTTCATTTTTGAAAACGTCAAAAACAGTGAGAAAAAAAGTGAGAAGAGGAACAATACCTGAATATTGCTATCAAGAGCTGTGGCTTTACAGACCCCTTGGAAGTGCCTTAGAAGCCACTAGAAATCCTCTAAAATATTACTTTCCAAACTAAAGGATCCCCATGTAAAGGGAAAAGGTGCCAAACCAACAGGATTATAACGCCACTTCCAGTTCTACACCAAGCATCTGTTCTGTTGATCAGCATGTTTTCAATTCCCATAAAAGACTATTTTAAAAATGGTGCACACGGTTGAATTCCTACCATCTTGTATGGTGAAGCTCTGTATCATTTCTAATGTTTTATTTTTTAATTACTTGTTACTGTCTTTGATTATTTGATCAATCTTACATTCTTACATCTGGTGGACTGAGCAGCTTCACTAAAGGAACTATGTAATGTAGCAACCATTGTTAATTCCCATCATTTTGTTTTGAGGTCATGTATCGTTTTTACTGTTTTTGTGTTGTTTTGTTTTTGTCTTCATTGTTGTTGCTTTGTTAAGTTTCTTCTCTTTAAAATAAAAAAAAATGGTTCATTCTCTAGCTCATATAGTCTGAAAACCACAGACATTCCAAATTAGAATACTATGAAGTCCGCATGCTTGAATGTAATTACAGAAAAATAAGGTTACCTTGTCTATCAAATCTCGGTTGACACAGTTGGGCAACTGCTGGAGGAAAGCATCTACTATAAGCTTGAGATGAGATCCAGTGCTGGTTTCTTCATCCTCTTGTTCTAATATAAAATTAGTTTTTAAACAGATTTAAAAAGTATATATAAAACATATCAAAATAAAAGCATCCAATTATAGATTATTTGGGAAACAGATTATCCAGAGCTGTTTTTATGCTCATGAAAGCACTAAACATTTATAAAAACATTCCTAGAAACTCTGCATTTCTAGAATCACAACTTCAAGTCACTATACTCTCTCCAGTATCAACTATAAAAAGGCAAACTTTTTCATTAGACACAAAAGCTCACTCATAAAATGTACATAGCTTCATACTAAATCTATTACTTTTTTTTCTCAGCATTCTAGTCCCCATGTTTTTTAGTCAACAGTGCTCCCAACTCTTGCATTTGAAGAACTAAGCCTCCCCATTCCATGTGATTCTGACTGGGATAGATGCTGCCAATCAAAGCACAGCACACCATCCATCATTCCTTGGCGCTACAAGGGTAAACAATGGCACAGGATGAGCCAAAGCCATCTAGTGGGTATTTATACACAGGTAGTGGGAGGGAAACTTTTCCTCCAATGTCATTAGCTGACATGATTAAGTATGGGGCAAACTCTGGGTATGCCCACCCTCCCTTTATGCAAAGAGAATCTGCAATAGGAAACACAACCAACAAGAGAAAAGCAATACTGGCAAAGGCTATCTTTTTAATAAAAAATCCTAGCTGGGCATAGCGGTGCATGCCTGTAATCCCAGCACTTAGGAGGCTGAGGCAGGAGGATCGGTGTGAGTTTGAGGCCAGCCTGGGTTACAAAGTGAGTTCAAGGTCAGCCTGAACTGCATCGTGAGACCCTGTCTCAGAAGGACAAAATCAATTAGTCAATCAATCCTAACAAGGTCAAACAGAAGTATTTGGGGAATAATAATAATGTAATACTTTTATTACTAAACATAAAACATGACTCAAATTATTAAGATAGACAAAAATCAACATGGATAAACTGATACACTAGCTGTATTTCTATCCCTTAGGCATTTTAGAATAACTTTCAGATACTCTAATGTTACGTTTGTTAAGATTTTGTCATAGAACATTCAGGACACTGCAATAGCAAGCTGTCAAAAAAGTGTAAGAAATAGCTTAAAATATTCAGAATTTAGGCTTAAATGATAACTAAAGCTTAATCACATAATATTGAGTAGTATTTTGTTCTAAATCAAATTCTAAAATAGTGATAAATCTAAAAAAATGGAATTAAACAATATAAAATTAAAAAGAAAAGATCCATATTCTTTGTATAAAATGAAAAATGAAATTGGTGAAATGGCTCTTTACCTTGTTCATCAAGAAGTTTCTTTGTAAGATCTTCAGCTTCATCTCCACCTTCTAACTCCAAGGCATCATCATTAATTTCTAGATTTTCCAGCTCAAGTTCCAGATCATCAGGATTTGACACCTCCTTATTATCCTTAGGTTCCTTTGCCTCTGTTAAAAAAAAGAACAAGAGACCAAAGTATAGCTCAATGGTAGAGCATTTAGCTAGCATGTATAAGCCCTGAGTTTGATCTCCCACATGGTGAAAAAATTAAAATAAAAAATAAAACAAAGAACAATTACAATGGTACCTCAGTTCACAAACTGAATTCCTTCCATGATTCTGGTTGCCAACCAAGCTGGACAAGAACCAAATCTAATTCGATGGTTAGGTTCAACACTGACTTTAAGGGAAAATTGGATTTGGTTCTTGTCTAATTTTGGTTTGTGACCAGAATCATGGAGGGAATTGAGTTTGTGAACTGAGATACCTTTGTGTATCTGAATTAAGTCACAGTTGAAATTCTGTTGCAAAAAATAGATAAAGATGAACATATTCTGCGTTTCTGCATTGCTTGTCTTAAAATTTACAATTATATCTGGCAACAAATTTAAGTGAAAATTTAATACATCCGTATTTTATAAAATACATTATGCTCACTGAGAACAAAGACCATATAAAGCCTTTGGTTCTAGTCTTAGTTACTTTTCTTGTTGTTGTGACAAAATACCCGATGCCGAAAGTTAAGGAAGGAAAGGTTTATTTTAGCTCACGGCTTATACAGGTTTCAGTCAGTGGCTTGTTCCAGGGTAGGGGGGCTTTGCAGAGGAGAACAATTCATGGTGGACAGGAGATAGCAAAGTCAACAACCGACCTTAACAGCATCTTCCCACCCCTTTATACTTCACTTAGGCTGCTGGAATTAGGGTGGTGCCAAACCCATCAGTGAACTGATCACACACCCTTAATCCCAGCATCACACACTTTAGATTCAGCCGCCTCTGAAAAGCCTTCCCTCCATGACTTCATGAGGCTTTGCAGGGACATCTAGACACAAACCATCACATTCTGTATGTAATTTTTTCCCTGAAGACATGGATGTTGACCCACGATAGACAGATGGAGAGAGAGTCATACGGACCTGGTGAAGATAAAGGGAAATTAAGAAGTCTCAGACTAAGGTCTCTAGCTCTAAGGTGGAGGGTTTCAAACTTGCTCTTCATGCAGCGTGCCCTTTGCTGGGTTACAGCAGGAAGTACCATTTAAATATGATCTGATCTAATATTAACTTAGCAGCAATTACAAATTGGAAAGACAAAAAAGACAATATAGGAAAATACCCTTACAATGTAGATGTCAGGAGTTAAAAAATTTTTTTTAAATGAGGAAATGGCTAGAAATAGAATAAATTAAGAATAGGAATGAAACCTTAGTTCAGAGACTAGAAAATGTTGATAATTGCTAACACTGGCTAACATATAAACCAGAGTTTAGTAGGCCACCCTTTCATGTTCAAAATTCTTCACAAAGGAAAGATAGCAAGACAAAAAAATAGTTCAAGAATCTATCCTTAAACTATTACATTTTCCAACATCACCTCACATCCTGCACCCTCTTAGTTTCTACCTGGAAAGCAGAAATGTCTTCCTGGCACCTAGATATGAGCCGTGGTTGGGAGGGTAAAGCTCTACCGAGGCTACGTTAGTTTTGCTGACCCACACGAAGGCGCACTACTCCCTCCTCACTCACCTTTTCATTCAGTTATCGTTTATTAAATCCCTTTCTATGCTGGGCACTGTCTCAACACCAGAGATGCAACTGTTGACTACAGGTAACCACGCAAAACAAACCTGCCAGAAGGGAGCATCTATTCGCTCCCCAAAACTCCTGAGCATTTACTCATCAAAAAAAGCATTTACTGATTAGCTATGCACCTTTAGAACTACAGAAACCTACTGAACATTCCAAAATACAACTTAAAATATGACCTTCCCCTGGCACAGTACTCTTTTGAAACCTAGCACTGACAGAGGTTGAGGCAAGAGGATTATAAATTTGAGTTCTGGGCTGGGGATATAGCTTAGTGGTACAAGTACCAGCCTGGCAAGCTCAAGGTCCTGAGTTTGATCCCCAGTATAAAAAAAATAAAATAAAAATAAAAAATTGAGTGCTGCCTGGGCAATTTAGTAAGAACCTGTCTCAAAATTTGCAAAAAATAAAAAGGGCTGGGGATTTAGCTCAGTGGCAGAGCATGTCTGGGTCTGAGTCCCCAATAATGGGGAGCAGGTGACACTTGTTCTTCTTGCATGAGGAAGTACATGAGGAAGTACATAAGAGGAAGTCAAATAAGGGTATAATCAAGAAAGGTAAGCAAACACAGAATAACATATGAAGGTCAAAATATAAAACTGCCATTTCAGGGACTTAAAAGCATAGAAAATTAAGGAGACAGTTGGAGCGACAGGCCTGAGACAAACTATGCAGGTATTAGAGACAATGTTAACAATTTTAAATTATATTCCAAGTACTGTACATGTAAAGCATTAGGAGAGTAAAATGAATTCTTAAGAATGCAAAGGGACCAGGTCGGGGATATAGCTCAGGGGGACAGTGCCTGCCTGGCACGGGCAAGGTTGAGTTTGATTCATGGTACTAAAAACAAAAAACAAAAAACAAAGGAACCAATAGCAAACATAGGACAAACAAACAGGAAGTATTAAAGTAGAACAAAGAAGAGAAAATCGCAGCTTATATTAGAATAGTAGCAGGAAGACAAGGGAAATCTGAAAAGCAAGGTCTACGTGGCATTCAGCACATACAACTCTATGAAGGACCTCAAAGTTCTTGATATCTTCCAAGAAACTCTTCCTCATGAAGAGCTGGCAAGATCTAATCTAGAAAGAATACTGAAGGTAAAGAGCACTATGGGGCTGGGAGAAATTAATGCTTTGGCAAGGTCTCACATTAATTCATTGTTAAATATGAAAAATAAAGTTTTATACGGATTCACACTGAAGTACATTGGCCCTGCTGAAGGGCCAACCTTCAATGCTCTGTTCCATGTTATGTCATTCATTTCATCTAATGTTCACAGTAGAAAAACCTCTAAATACCAACTCTTATTTTAAAAGTCGTATTTTGAATCTGATTTTTTTATAGAACTTAATGTTAGTTTTATTCTCCCAGAATTTACCTTTGGCATCATCTTTGTTAGACTCTTTGTTCTGATAACTTTTTTCATTGTCTTTAAACAAGATGGCTGGAACAAAAGCTTTCAAATCAATAAGGTTCTCATAAAAATTCCGAGCATCTTCATCTTCCCATATACCACCTTCCAAGTCATAATCTCCAGGTTTACCAGGTGTGAATATGTCGATTCCAGGCCCATGCTCTACAGTGAAACAAACCACAGTTGGTTAATACCACTTCAGGTATAGCATGGAAAGCATGACAGTATAAGACATTGTTTTTTTTCAATTTCACAGTTATTGAATCTCAACTGTTTTAACAGGAGTTTCTTTATCTGTAAGCACTCAGGAATAAAAAAAAAAAAAAAAAAAAAAAAAAAAAAAAAAAAAAAAAAAAAAAAAAAAAAAAAAAAAAAAAAAAAAAGCACTCAGGAATATGTATATAACCATCTTTAACTTCAGTCACAAATTGTGTTGTAATACCAGCCTAAGATAAAGATGTTTTTCTTAAATTTATATAAGATTAAGCAGCTGTCTGATAAATCATGAAACTCAAAACCAGAATGAATAAACATCTGAGTTCCAAAACCCACCTCCTTCATAAAGCATTTCTGTTAGATTTAACTAAAATGTACTTTAAGAAAGTAAATCTATAAATAAAAACTGATATATAAATTAAACAAAAAAAGCATTTTTGTGTAAACTCCCAACTCTTGTATCATTTGTGTCACTCATACGTATCTTAAAAAATGAATTATAAGCCACTAGGAAGCATCCCTTCCTTTAGTACAATCCTTAACATATGGTGGATTGCTATAAATGATAGTCAACTAATAAATAACTGAAAAAAGAAGAAAAAATGAAATATATAGTTCTTACTAGAGGGTGGAAAACACACACACACACACACACACACACACACACACACACATATACTCTTAATCCACTCTTCCATAAGCTATGGATTTATAAACTCGGACTACTAAGACATTAATTTCCTACTTTACAATCTTGAGACCATCCACAAACTTATCTATTCTCACTGTACTTATCTCCAAATCAGAATTATAAACAATCATATAGTTTAGTATTAACCATAAGAAAAGTTATTCATTAAGCATCACTTAGGAAAAATGACAACGAAAATGACAAAACAATGACTTCTTCATTTCCTATACTCCTTAGAGAAAATATATTTAAATACAGACTTATTAGATCACTAAACCCATACATAAAAAACGAATAGCTGATAAATTTATAATTGCTGTTTAATGAAAATATATACAAGTGTAAAAAAACTACAAAGCAAATATTTGTAAGCCACAGAATATGGTATAATAAAATATATACAATGGCACCTTGGCCTATGTACTCAACTTGTTCCATAATTTTGGAAAAGATGGCTGCAGTTGTATTTGTTACCTGAAAGAGTTTGCAAACAGCAAAATTTTGCCCGACTGTATGTGGTCTTTCATCTGGTTCTGTACACAAACCCCTACAGCCCTTAGAATTTCCTGAGTAATGTGCATGGTTTTTGTTATTCTTAAGAAGCTGCATTCAATCCCACATGAAATTACCCTCATGAAGTAATTTAGAGTGAGAAAGACCAATTGAGCACAGGGTTACGACTCTTGCCTTACCCAGGACACTCAGGAAGGTAAGGAGTAGGGATTAAACTGCAACACAAATTTTTAAACAGATCTGACAAGTTCTAGGCTGATGAATGAATGCATCCAGGGGCAGGAAGGGCTACCCACCCGACTTCACAGGGACCTAGGCTACTGCTTCTAGACTTTCCCTAACGCTTCTTCATATGACTGTGCATCTATATCCTTTATAGTATCTTTTATAATAAACAAGTGAATGTAAACTGTTTCCACCTGAGTTCTTTGAGTCTTTCTAGCAAGTCATCATTGGAACCCTGAATGTACAACCTACCAGTCCAGACTTAAAATTGGCACCAAAGTGGGGAACAGTTTTAGAGGGCTGGGCCAGTAAGTTGTAAGAACTAGTGATAACTTCACATAGACAGTGTCAGGGTTATGTTTAATTTAGGATATTCAACTGGTATCTGAGAACTGTTCAGTATGGGAAAAACCCCACATATCTGTTGCTACAAGTTATTCTGTATGAAAATGTAAAAAGGATTTTTCAGAAAGTTTTATATATAAATACAGACAAAAATTCCAAAGTAAAAATAGATAAAGTCTCCAAACAGATAAGTAAAAGAGCATAGGAAAAGATCCTTAGCCTTAGTACTAATCAGGGTAAACCCTAACCAAAGTAAAGTATCTATTACTTTGACCCTTTAGATTATGGAAAATTTTACAGACTGACCTCAAATGTTCACAAGACAGTGGAGTAGTAAGCACTTTCATCTCTTACTAGAGTACAGACTAATGGGATAATTATCAATGTGTGTGTTGAATAAGCTCAACTGTGTTAATCTGATTGACTAGAAAGTGACCCAGAGAATTAGTAAAGCGTATTTCTGGGTACATGTGGACGGGTCATGCAGGCCTGACCTCAATGCACAGATTCTGCCCCTGGCCCCTTCTCCCTGGCACTGTTCCCAGGCTGGTGTGATTTAAGCATCTTTGTCCCACCAAGCCCTTCTGCCATGAGGTTCCTGCCTTGGAGCCAAGTGACCCTGAACTGAACCCCCTGAAGCAGTGAGCCAAATCAAACCTCTCCTCCTCTAAGTTGTGGGTATGAGGTGTCGTGTCTCAGCAATGATCAAACCAACTAATACTAATAATAATATTTAAAATAAGTGTAATCTTTATCCTGGAAGAAGCCGTCAAAGAACCAGTATCTCATGGTTTACAAGAATGTTCATTGTAGCAATGTTTGTAACAGAGCAAAAGTGGAAAGAACCTAAATATTTACAAATAAGAAAAAGGGTTACAAGTCACATATATATGCTATTACTATGGTCTGAATGTTTTAATCATCCTGAAAGTCCCATGTTAAAATTTAATCTCCGATACGGCAGTACTGAGAGGTGGTGCTTTTGAGGGATGATTAGGTATGCTAGCTCCCCCGTGAATAGAGTGAGCGTCCGTGTAAAGGAGGAGGGGTGTAGCTCAATGGCAGAGCACCTGCCCAGCAGTAAGAGGCCACGGGTTCAATGGCCAGTATCCTCCCAGCCCTGAAAAAACAAATAAAATAAGAGAGATACCGGGAAGCTTGTCTGTTCCTTCCCCGACAACAAGAAGTGTTACCACAAAATAGGTAGCAAGCCCTCCCCAGGTATCAAATCTGCTAAGGCCTGATCTTGATCTTGGATTTCCCGGCCTCCAGAATTGTGAATAATAAATTTTTGTTGTTTATAAATTACTCAATTTATAATTGTTATAGCAGCTGGAATAGAATTGTAATATTGTAATAGTTCTATATAAACTAGCTCATGAAGCTCTCAAAACTACATCACTGAAAAGAAAAAGTCATACAAAACAGCTTTCACCTAAAGTAACAAGAAAGCGATATATATATAAATATCAGAGTATATATATATATATATATATGTTTTGCAGGGGGAGGTCTGGTCATACTCCTATCAAGCTATTAATAGTGGTTACTTTGGAGAATGGATTGGATCTGATAGAAGAATTGTACTTTTTATCTAAAAAATGCATTGATATTTTATATACCTAAAAATAATTTCTTTGTAGTAAATCATAAAAAGAAATCCAACTTGAGAGGCAAAAAAATTTTTTAAATTAAAAGTAAACATTAGGAGAAAGTATTTGCAAAGCATATGAAAAAATCGACTTCCTTAATATGCAAAGTATTTTTACAAAACAAAGTAAGACATACTTGGGGAGAATAACAGGAACAGGAATTTCACAAAAGAAAGAATATAGTGATAAAACTGTCAATAAAGAAAACATGCTTAATCTCAGAATTTAAACATCAACTGTAATACAGTAAAGTGTAGGAAACATTCTTGTACAGTTAGTAGTATATTAACTTTTTAAATGAAAACATAGGCCAGGCGTTGTGGCGCACGCCTATAATCACAGCACTCAGGAGGCTGAGGGAGTAGGATGGCTGCAAGTTCGAGACCAGCCTGGGTTACAAAGTGAGCTCAAGGCCAGCATGAACTGCATAGTGAGACCCTGTCTCAAAAAGACAAAGGAGAAAAAGGCATTATATATTGAAATTTAAAAGGTATATACCCCTTTAATCCAAGAATTCTATTTCTAAGAATCTGTCCTAGAAATACTAATGTGTGTACAGAAAGAAGTAGGCTCTGGGATTTTGCTTCAGCACTGACTAAAATACTTAATGACTGTAACAGCTAAAACTAAAAAAGCCAATCAAAATAGGACAAATAATACCACAATTATATAAGAGGGTATCATGAAGAATTAAAAGGATCACCACCCCCCAAATGGGTGCCAACACTGGACATCAAGCAGCACATAGAAGCAATCCCTGAGGGAGGGCACATACACACACACTAAGCCCACGCAAGCCCTTGCTTACTCGACATTTTTCAGGCCACGACCAAGTAAGGCAGAAGGTGAGGAGAGCCCAGCACTCTCCCCAACACAAAGAAAGAAAGAGCTCAAACTACCAAGAGTTCCCAGGGAAGAGTACTGGAGGGGAGAAAGCAGCACAGAGACAAGCCTCAAAGGTTTACAGAGGTCCTCTCTGAACGCTGCCTGAGTGCTGGTGAGCCACTACTGAGACTGAGAAAATGGGTACTCAGAGGGGTTAGTCCTTATATAGGTGCTCACATGGGACCAGAACAGCCTGAATGCACTGAAGAAGACTGAAAGCATTTTCTAATTCAAAAGAAATCAAGTTCAGTCAGGAAAGGTATTATCTCAGCATTAGGAAAAACTATTTCTGAATTAAAGACTGTCCTGATCTTCCCTAACAAAACATCCTCTCAAATATGATTTGAAGGCAACTTAACCATATCCCAGCAGAAAGTTCAGAGATATTTACAAGAATACAAAAATATCTGACATAAGAGCCGGGGATATAGTTCAGCAGCACAAGCTCCCGTCTGGCAAGCTCAAGGTCCTGAGTTCGATTCCTGACACCAAAAAAATAATCTGACATAATCCAGCATGCAAAGAAATAGAAACACTGCCAGACATACAAGGAGATTACAATCTCAATTAGAGCCAATTCAGAAATGACACATTAAAAAACTCTAAAGAATAAAAGTACTGAAGGCCGGAGCATCAATGAGCTGCAGGACAACTTGAAACAATCTAATACAGTTGTTATTGAGCACCAACATGGGAGGAGACAAATAGAACATGTACAAAGAAATAAAGACAAGATTTTCCAAATTTGATGCAAAGTATACATACTCAGATCCAAGAAGTACAATGAAACTCAAGCATAAGAAACATAAACAAAACCACACCAAGTTATATCATACATAAGCTGCTTGAAATCAGAGATAATAAAAAAAATTTAAAGCAGACAGGAAACACACATCATATTAATAAGGACAGAGGTAAGAATGGCAGCAACTTTCTCACTGGAAACAATGCAAGCTAGAAAATAAAGAACATCTTTAATATAGTGAAAGCAAAAAGTTTTCTCACTCTGCCATTTTATTCCGACAATTTCTTCTAAAAATGGTAACAAAATTTTGTCAAGGTTATCCTTGGGAAAGGTCTAAAATTAATTCTAAATTCATTTAAAAGAAATTTCACCAGGATTTAAGGGAAAAAAGCAAAAGGGGAAAAAAAAACCTCATCAATACCCAAGGGTGCCGATTATTATAGTAACATTTTAATTCTAAAGCACAATAATAAATACACTAAGACAGATTGAACCAAAACTCAAAGTCTATGGCAGAATGTCTTTTTTAAAAAATTAAAGTTTAGGCTGGGGATCCTGCTCAGTGGTAGAGCACTTGCCTATGAAGTGTGAGCCCAGACTCACTACTAAAAGATGTAAAATAGTCTGAGACTTACTGATTTTTTTTATTTTTTGAGAAAGGCTCTCGCTCTGTAGATCAAGCCAACCTTAAATTTGTAAGCCTCCAGCCTGATCCTTTCAAGTACTGGATTCATTAATTTCTGACATACAAATATTACTAGGATCTATATGCATAATTATATGTAACTATAATAAAATAAATACACCATATACAACAATTATGTCTTACTCAGGATGCAAAATACAAAATATTTTTATTGTAAGAGGATGCTTTACAAACATTTACTCAAAACAAAAAAGTAAAATCAAAAACAAAAAACCCAAATACTTTAGTTACTATTTTTACATAAATAGGACTGCTAGATATTTTTAAGATTAATGATGTTAGTGTTTATCTACCTAAAAAAGTATTTTGTAAAGCAGTTGGTGTGACAGAGTTAAGAGTTAATTCAGCTCACGGTATAGCAAAGTAACCATTAGTTCTACGTAACACTTTTTTCAAGTTTATTTACTAGGTCTTAATATCAATTCTCCATTTTTAAAAAAATTGTAATTTTTTTTTTTTTTGGTATCGGGAATCAAACTAGGACCTTGTACTTGCCAGGCAGTTGCTGTGCTGCTGAACTATAACCCCAGCCCCATTTTAAAAAATTTAGAAGTGATTTTTATCTTAAAATGTTAATGACACATATATGATAAACCTAAAGATAATAACAGTACTTATTTTCAAAAAATCACATTTAAGAACATCTTACCTTCTGGTGTTGGCTTATCCTGAGGAAGATCTGGCATATTTTCATCCAAAAGGTCTGCTAAAGATTGAGAATTTGCCAGCAACTTCTGGTAAGACATAGCAAATTCTTCATATTGTTTATGTCTATCTTCACTTAGCTCCCCTTTAGAATGTAGAATACGCCTATAAACAAAGAATGAAATAATCTGATAAACTTATGAACAGACACGTTGATTTACTGCTACATGGGAAATGTTTCATAAAATCTGATTTTATCATATAAATTCAGCACAATCTTTTTACTAACTTATTTTCATTACCTAGCATTTTCAAGATATATTTGAAAATTGAAATAGTCAATATCATTTAAGTGATTAAAGATTATGTGTTCAGAAATATCATATTTAATATACTACCTAATAATAAAAGGTTACTTAGTATTTTGTTACTGTTATACTGTCCTCTAGTTAACAGTTAACTAAAACTTATTTAATGCCCAAATTAGTATCCAAAAGCAACAGATTAGAGAATAATCTGATACAGAAATATTGATTGATTAAATAATTTAATTTAAATAAAATTAAAATAATTTTGTTATGCCATACTTTCCCCACAGAACAACAAAAAAACTTTTTAATGCATCTACATGAGTCAGCTTGGGGCTGGGGATGTAGCTCAGCGGCACAAGTGCCTGCTTGGCAAGCGCAAGGTCCTGAGTTCGATTCCCGGAACCACAAAAAGAAAAAAAAAAGAGAAATACATGAGTCAGCTTTCAAAAGGAGGTTATGAATGGATTAAAAAACAGACTGAGTTATCATTAAATTCAGTATTTGAATCAAGATTATCTTTTGAAAAAGCCCATATCTCCCACACAACAAATTCTCAATTTGCAGTCCATTTCACAAATACTAGCTGAGAAGCTCACTTCCTAAGTCCATGCTACATGGACAAGGCTGGAGGAGACAGCCTCACTTGCACATTACGAGAGCATGCCAGTGGTTCCCCATAATTACAAACACAAAACTACTGGAAAATGCCAAATGTGTGAAGTCAAAACTCCCACAATATTAATATAAATGACTGAGATTTATACAGCAGAATCTAATTCATTCTATACTATATATTGATGTGGTTGTATAATAATGGAAACTCATAAACCATAGTATGAATATAGGTTTCAAATAAATTATAAAGTAATTTTCAAAAGTAATAAACATTTTTTGCTTGTCATTTAAATTTTTTTTATAAACTGAAGAACATAAGGGGTTTTTTTTGAGATGCTATCATTTTCAAAGTTACAGAAACAAAGTGGAAAAATCATGCCTACACTTATTCTTCCCTGCTTATTTGAAACAATTTGCAAACTTTCCTCTCTTGCCCTATTCCTACCCACAAAAGTTTGTTTAAATGCTGTAGCGGTCCAAATAATATTAACTTCAGGTGTACTGGTTTCCATTACAAACGCATCAATGCATAGACTCACTTAACTCTGGTCATTCCTTTCCAAATATGGCTTAAAATAAGAAATTTTCACTTATGATGTCAGTATATATTGGACAACATTCAGCCAACATTTTAGTAAAATACCAATACAGTGTAAACATAATAATGGCTACATTTTTCTCTTAAAAACTGAAAACACTATCAACAGGTTTGTCTCCCTCTTCAAACATTTATTTCACACTAATATATAGACAAAAAACTGTATTCAACAAGCTTATGAAAGTAGTTTAAAAATAAAAACAAAATCCTATACCACTGTAAAATATTCTCAGCCATGAAAGAAACCACTAACATTACTGTACTATGAGTGGGCTTGTGAGAACTTTTAATCAGAAGTCCTAATAAAGTCATTCTGAGGGTTTAAGAAAAACATCCAAACCAGGTATGGTGGCATATACCTTCAATTCCAGTACTCTAGGAAGATGAGACAGGAAGATTCCAAGTTCAGGTTCAATCTGGTAAGACTTTGTCATAAAAAGGTTTTTAAAAAGTCTCAATGCAAGCCCTGGGTTCAGTCCCTAACACTGCCAAAACACTTGCACACAACCACATAAAAAACCTATTAAACAATTTAAATACATAATGTTCAGAAGTAAACTACTTTAAAGTATTTTCAC
Organism: Dinomys branickii; assembly: GCA_004027595.1. Lineage (NCBI taxonomy): Eukaryota > Metazoa > Chordata > Mammalia > Rodentia > Dinomyidae > Dinomys > Dinomys branickii. The sequence continues at coordinate 29,705 of PVLD010011010.1, read as the reverse complement.
TGTGCTGTTGGGAAAAACTAATTCACTCTCAGGGAAATTAGAAGGGCTAATAATTCTTAGAGATTTCAAAGTCTGTAATGACAACTAAAGTACAATACTATTTCATTACTTGGAAAAGAATTATAAAATATCTAGAATAAAACCTGGAAATTTATTTCTCTGGGTTCTGACATTCTGATCATCTGAAGAAACAGCCAGTCCATTAAGACAGAAAATATTAAGAACTGCTGATATATAAACAATAGCAAAGTGATGACTCTCATCACAACAGTAGATTAACAGCCCTACTGCACTATCAACCTCACATTCAAATATTTGCCTGGGACACTGCACTGTCAGGTCAGTCCTTTGCTTCAATGCTGGTTTCCACTGCTCACCAGTCCAGTGAGAGCTTTAAACTTCAAACATGCTCTGCCTTACCCCAAATCTCAACTTCATGATCAAATTCTGTAATAGCAGCAAATTACTTAACCTGGGAACAGATACCTGGGTTACTGTTCAGTGAGCACAGTGCTCAGGGAAAAAGTTTAGATTGTGCTTGCTGTTTTCTACCCACTTCTTACATCAAGCACTGAGTAAGCAGGACAGGATACCAATGAACAGAATTAAGAGTTCCTTTTAAACAGAACTTATACAATCATGTCTTATCCTTGGCCATTTATTTAATATACATTTACTAAACACCTGACTAAATCCACATATTTGGTAAGTCTGACATAACACAGAAATAACTCACCAAAGGTGCCTGAATATTCAAAAGCCCTAGAATCATGTAGAAGTTCTAATAAAGTAAAACAAAACATTTACATGTATCCACTACGTTTGTCAGTTTTTTAACTTTATGAAGCTCACAGGAAACGTTTTTCTGCTTGACTAATGTCTTAGAAACCCTCTGTGAAGGGGCTGGGGATGTGGAGCTCAGTGACAGAGCACTTGCCTTGCATATACAAGGCCTTGGAATTTATCCCCAGCACCGCCAAAGAAATAAAACAAAAAGCAACGAACAGCTCTGGGAGGGAACTAAACATTATACAGCACATTCTTATGGATGAGTACCTCTTCTTGACTTCAATATTATAAAAACACTCACCATTATTTTTCCAGTGCTGGGCAATGAACCCAGGGCCTTGGGTTCTCCATGATAGGTAGGCAAGTGCTATACCACTGAGCTACACCCCTCGCCCTTACACAAATTTCTTACATGAATTCCATGGAAATATAACACTGGAAATATAAGCAAAATCAAGCTAAAAATGATTTACCATATATCACTGTAATGACAATCTTCTAAGAAACATTATCTATTACATAAAGTTGAAATGAAATCATTCTTTTGAGAGTATCACAAATCAGAGGTCAGGAAACCCTTTGTGTAAAGTGCCAGAGAGTTAATATTTTAGGGCCTTTCTTGAAGCTATTCAATCCTGCTATGTAATACTATAAGAGCAGCCATAGACAATATATAAGCAAATGAGTATGACTACATTACAGTAAAACTTTATTTATGGATGCTGAAATTTGAATTTCATATAATTTTCATGTTTCACAATATGTATGCTACTTTTTTCCCCAACCATTTACAAAGGTAAAAACCATTCTTTGATCATAAGCTATACAAAACCTAGTCACAGACATAAACGGCTCACAGGCCATGGTTTGTCAATTCCTGCATCATGACGAGTTAACCCAGTCAGCACCCACATTAAATATATTTATGAACTAGTTCATTCCCTCTCATATAACTGCACAATAGAGGCCCTGGCACTCTTTTACAGATGTAAAAAGCAACAAAATCAGCTCAGTTGTACTCATTATAATAAAAACTTGTAAAAAATCAGACTTCTTTTATCCAACAGATACCACATGACCATCTGGAAGTATCCCTAAGGTACATCGATCCTCAATTTGTGAAGTGCTTTTTATATTACTAACTTAAAATAGTAACAGTAACAGAAAATATCAAAGTCAATTGTTGAATCAAGAATTATATCTCAAAAATGAAACCTTTAAGTCTAAAGAACAATGAAGTAACATTTTAAAAGTGCTCAAATATTACCAACTGATAAACAACCTACCTATAAGAATAGGTACAACTTCACTTAGATGGAAAGTGAGAGGAAAAACACTACTTAACTTTAAGCCAGCATAGTTTTAAGTTTCAACATCAGTCAACTAATGCCGCACAAATTTGTATTAATAAAAGAAACCTGTGAGTCTGATGGAACAGGTATACACCTGTAATTCCAGCCACTCAGGGCACTAAAGATGAGAAGGATAGCAGGTGCTAGGCCAACCTGGAAAACTCAGCAAGGCTCTGTTTCAAAATGAAAAAGAAAGGCTGGGGGTGTCGCCCACTGATAGCATGCTTAATACCCCAGGTTTAATCCCCAGTACTACACAATAAAAAGGGCTGGGAGTGTCAGTCAGTGATCCCTGGATTTGACACCAGTACTGCAGGGGGCGGGGGGAGTTGAACAATAACGGAGAGAGAAAAGTCTGCATTGTACATATTTTTAAATTAAACTTTAAAATCATATCACTTGATAATATAGAACAGTTAGAAGACTCAGTATGACTCATTCAATCATTTTCTTCATTTATTCTTTACAGTGTCTTTAAGAAAGCACCAGAGATTCTTATCTGTCTGTGTTTAAAATGGGCTGAGTAAATTTTTAACCACAGACTTTAACGCATATAGAATAAGACTTCACAAAATAAGAATTGCACTGTTTTGTAAGTTACATTAAAATGGCCAAGAATATTCATAATTTCTAGACTGAAAATAAGTACATTTTATTTTCTTAATGATAGAAGCATTACATATCAGCTGGCTTAGTAGGTAATTTTCCAGCGTTATCGCACCTAAGAGAAACCTAACTAGGAAAAACTATGGCCCATGATTTAGTCCCACGAAAACACCTACTGGATAATTACTGGGAAAGAAAACGTTTAGAAACGAGTCATTTCAGAAGCACGCTGTAATGGACCTTTCTGGAAGGAAGGAGACTAGCATTAGGTCATGCAGGAACTCTGCACTGATGCATTCTTTGGTCTTTTTTGCTCAGTCAGGTATCTCCATCTTCACCTGTAAGCTGTGTGGACTGAAGGTATCCTAGAGCATAAGCCATTTAGTAAGCTTATGGCAACTGATTTTGATGATGATTAAGATTCTCACATTCCCCCAAATGATTACATCTGTAAGTGGACAAAATCTTCCATGATAAATGATTTCTTCAATGCTAAGGTCAGTCTATACATGGCAAGTAACCTTCTCTAGTGGCCACAGATTAACAGTTTTGTATCAGAATGCATAAAAGAAGCCAGGTATGGTGGTGAATATCTATAAACTCAGGACCAAGGAGGCCAAGGAAGGAGGACTGTCACAAGTACAAGACCAGCCTGGGCTACACAGAGAGTTCAAGTCCAGCCTGAACTACATAGCGAAACACTGTCTCAAACAAAACAAAAGTTTTTGAAAAACTGCCACAAAACTGTTTATCAATGACTTGAGAAGGTACTTGTAAATATCATCAACATTCAAAATTATCATTAGACGCCAAAAACATCTAAACAAAGTTTAAGAGATAAGCAAGTACATATTTAAGCTTTAAACACTAGTAAACCAGTTGACTTGAGAAATCAAGCTGGCATGTACAGAGGCCTAACAAAAAGTAAAAAGAATGACAAAGCAGCTATAAAACTACAAGCAATTTTAAGTTGCAAATATAAAACAATGAATTTAAGACAAGGGTAGTGTGCCTGGTGGAAATAATTGATATCCTTGAAAGTATTTAGTCTGCAGAACAGGCAAACCTTCTGGCAGTTTGCTAATACATGCATTATGTCATGGGAAGAAAATAGGGCACATGTCCTATACCAGTGCTTCTCGAACCATCTAGTAAAACATTAATTTTTCCTCCTAATCATTACAAACACTTTCATAAAGTACAGTGAGATGATCATGGCAACGGAAAGTTGCTCTATACTTTCTAAATATTTACTGTTTCTGTACTGAAATTACTGTGAACAGGTAAGCAGTTTATAGATCCCTTGAAGTAACTTATTCCTCTTTTACCAGAAAAAAAAAAGCTAAATCCAAATTAATCACATAGAGGGTTAAATTTCAACTTGATATAACAAAGAATTCATGGCAAATAGGTGTGCCCAATATTGGATTGGGTCAGAGATCCCTGAGCTCTTCCAGGAGGTGTTCAGAAGAAAAAAAACCTTTTCTATCTAGAAAGTAAGTAGAATAAATCACTGCAGATTCTTCCTATTACAATTCTGTGAAACCAAAAATAAACACATAAACACAAACCTTTAAAGTGGCCTAAAAAAACCAACCAATTTTTAGCATACTTACAAAGTCAAAAATGCAATACAGTTGAAAATAAGGGGTAAGGACTATGAAAATAACAAAGCATTACAGAAATAATGAAGAAGGCTTAAAAATGTGAGAATTAACATTCAAAAGCATAAACAAGAATGACTTTTAAAAAAAAAGTTTCTTAAACTCCTGGCCTCAAGGCTCCTGAGCAGCTGGGATTTATAGGTATGTACCATTATGCCCAGAATTTTCTTTCTTTTTAAAAGAATCACTGGTATCATCACTGACATCTCAAATTCTCATTTAAGTAACCTGTAGCCACATAATCTCTCTATCTTCCTTGACTCTATCCTATACTACTACTGGCATAACAAAATTACTGTCTTCTTTCCTGGTTAAGTCGATCATCTTCCAATGGTAACTACTGAAACTACGACAGTCCTTTCTGCTGCAGACTTCTGGGAACTGGAAAAGGAACTCTCCCATACCAATGTCTGATTAATAGCAATTTCAGATTCTCAACCATACAATTAAACTTGTTGGAAAGCACTCAGCTATATGCTATTGCTACTACCTCCTTTCTGCACACTTTTAGCCCTCCTCCACATTTACTCTCCACTAACACAACCCCCACAAACTATACTGACTTTAGCTTATTAATGCCTTCTCCATGGAGATGCTATAGTCTACAATATTTACTAACAAAATTGACCCCTATATCTGGTCTTTTTACCAATTACTACAGGCACAGTAAATTATGCATTTAGAATTTTAAATGAATCCCTCCAGGAAAACTTCGTGTCTAGCACATTTTTTCCAGCTAATTGTGTGCACTATTTCTCAAAATTCTGATGTAAATACCACTAATATAGTTAATGAATGACTCATTTTCTTAAAAAGAATGAGTAGCCAACAGTGACACTGACGACATACAAAACAACGAAAGCAAACCTATTACAGAGAACAGCAAAACAGAAAAAATAGCAGAAAGTCAGTAACAGAAAATTTTCTTAATATCAAGTAGTTTTCTAAATCACAGGAAGAAAAAATATCCATGAAGCAAAAATTACGATATACTTGTAGTTTTAAAAATCAAAACAAGACCTACTATAGATTCACATTTAAACATGAGTATTTATAGACTATTATACTTGAAATTTTCCTGGAATGTTAAGAAATCACCTGTAAGGAGCCCTTTTCCGTAAGTTCTTTCAGTAGCATGAAGACTTTAAACATTTTAAGTATGTGCTCCAAAATAAATTCTCAATTCTGAGAAACATTTGAAAATCACCTGTTTTGTCTCTCAGTATTCTGGAGCTCCCTGTGGTCCCTTTTCAGGTGTTTGGTCAAAGACGTAAAGTACTCTTTCAAAAGATTCTGGAAAGGTTGTTGTTTCTCTGGACTAATTATCTCACTAGGAGGAAAATTCAAATTAAACTTCTCTGCAGCACTCTTTACTCTCCTAGGTATAAGTCCCGCAATATCATCTCCACAATGGCGACAGAAGCTAATCACCACAGAAACATGAGTGTGAGATTCTCGATCAGCATTAATAATATTTTTTAGCTGTTCATAGATTAAGGAAAGACCTTCCTTGTCAGTGAAAATCCCAACTATTGTCAATTCTGCAATGAAACGCAAATCAGTTCTTAACTTGGTAATGTTAGGAGTTTTCTCTTCTTTCCTTGCCTCAAAATGTTTTTTCCAGACCTGAAGAAGTGAGGGGGCAAAGTCAGCATAGCGCTGGTGAAAGAGAGAGCATAGGTGCACAGCACAGTTCACGTCAGAGATTTTTAGTTTGGCTTCCACAATGGAAGCTACAGCTTCTGCAATGTATTTGCTTAAATTTAAGCCATTAAAATCATGGGACAAGGAGTCTCTCTGCTGTTCCGTAATAGTTTTTAGTTTCTTAACAAAAGCAGTATTTTTCTTCAAACTGGAGTCCAGGCGACTAAAGAAATTTTCCTCTGGTCGGTTGTCTGGAGCATTCTGGTTTTTGCTACGAAGTTCCTTTCTTAATTGATGTCTTTCCCAAGCCTCCTGATGAAGCTGAAGGGATTCTTCCTTTTCTCTATGTAAAAAACAAAAACACAAAACAGTGTATATATTTTTGAAGCACCATTGATAAATCCTGTAAGACTAAACTCCAGTGGGAAAAAAAGCATCCAAGTATCAGCATCTAAGAGGAACAAAAGATACAGTTTTTCATTACTCTGGAGGCATTTTGTCAATGACTTAAGACAATGAGAGCACAGTATACCGGTAATATTCTGAATAACCATATCAAAATTGAAATCATGGGCTGGGGGTGTGGTTCAGTGGCAGAGGACTTGTTTAGCACTGGGTTCAATTTCCAGTACCACAAAAGAACAACAATAACAACAAAACACAATTAAAAAACATTCTGCTACTGAGCACAGTGGCAGAGGCCTATAATCTCAGCACTGAGGAGGCTGAGGCAAGAGGACTGCCATGAGTTTGAGGCCAGCTTGAGCTACACAGTGTGCTCAAGACCAGCCTAAATTACAGAGTAAGACCCTGTCTCAAAAAAAGAGGAAAAAAAGCCCATTCTGCCAACTGACAAACTAAATGGATTAAACACATGATGCTTAATATGAAAAATGATATGCTTGGGAAGAATATAAAATGTAAAACAAACAAAAGCACTGCAGAGCCATCCATGGTGGCATATGCTTGTAATCCCAGCACAGGAGTTTGAGGCAGGAGGATCACTGCAAGTTCAAGGCCAGCCTGGGCTACATAATAAGTTCAAAGCCAGCTTCCACTACATAGCAAGACCCCGCTTGAAAAAAAACCAACAACAAAAAATACCACTGGAGAAACAAACAAACAAAAAACTACCCACCAAAATATTTTAAATGAGCATTATAAGAGAACGCATTAAAAATGTTTTAAAATGTGAAGATCTGTTTTTCCATACTCAGCACGACCAAACTTTTAATAAAGAACTGTACTTAATGTGGAAGGGAGCCAGAAGAGAACTATCAGAGACCCTATCATAAAATGGGAGCAAATTGCTAAAAATAAACACACCCATTTTTCCGCTAAAAACACGGAACAAGTTTAAAATGCAGAAGTCATAAAATAACTTGGATGGGGTGGGAGGAGAGGTACAATCTGACTTTGAGGTACAAGCATATTAACTTTAAAATGTAGATTTATAAATAAGTAAATCTGAGATAAAAATTTGAGTTAACCTACGCTGTGATTTTTCTACCAAAAGCTACACTATATTATCAACTTGAATCCACCAAAGGGAATATGAACATCTGACTAACTCTTGGAAATTTCCCAGCCATAAACAAACACACAAGACTAGCAGTAAAAGTGCATATTAAGAAAACATTAGATAACTCAACTGAAAAGATGTTAAAATATATAATGAAGTTTTTATGGGTAAAATAACATCATGTCTTATATAGTCTAGGGGTAAAAACAGGGTAACTATTGATGTTGAATAGATGGGGTAAAAAAAGGACTGGTTCATTTTACTGTTCTGTTTTTGCATGTGTCATATTCTGTAACTGGCCACTACAACTGTCAGACCTAAGGTTCTACTTCTTTGGTGAGAAAGGTTAATGCAAACAGTGTTGCCATACTGTGTATAAAAAGTTTTTAAAAAACAACGAATATTAAATTATATCTCATAAACTATTAAAAACTTTTACTATTATTTAAACTAATAATTAAAGCATTTAGCACTAGATTAGTCACTGGAACCTACAGAACAAGTTTAGGTACTCCCAAATATCCAGGAGCTGCACACAGGCAGTTTTATTCAAACGATCACTCCCGCCCCAAATATTCCAATTTTCCCATTCCTTCACATCAGTAAATTTTCTTACTTTAACTGAGCAGCTTCTTCTTCTTGCTGACGTTTTGCCTGCTCTTCTTGCTTTTTTCTCTCTTCCTCTTCATGTTTCTTTTTTTCTTCTTCTTTTTTCTTTAATTCTTCCTCTGCCTTCACCTTTTCTTCTTCTTTTTTCTTGCGTTCCTTGTCTTCCTTTTTCCTCTTATCTTCTTCCAGTTTCTTCTTTTTGTCTTCAGGGACCTTACTGACCTCCTTCTTGACAGTGATCTTGAGATCATCTTTTGGTTTTTCCTTGCTACTCACTGGCCGCTTTTCACCGCAGTCTTTCTCCTTGTTGTTTAGCAAAGATTCTTTTTCTTCCATACTTGCTGACTTTTTACGCTCAGCTGGCATTATGTGACCCAGAACAATCTATAAGGAAAAGAAAGTACTGTCAGTACGCAGTGGCTTTTATTAGTAAGTGATACTTTAAACAAAACACAACTTAGCTGTGAGCTTAAGTGAATAGTATTTCTATGACAGAGAATTTATTAGTATTTGTGTCACATTCCATATTCTATTATCGGTTATGCCTATGTCTACTATTTTTAGGTAAGTAAAAATTCAAACATAAAAGTACGAGGAACTTCCATATACCCAGATTCAACCCTGTCAACTCCAAAACAGTCTAAAATTCAATTGTAAATACTTCAGTATGAACATGAGAACATTTTGAGTCTGTTTTAACCCCAGCATTTCATAACTGTTAAGAGTTACTGGTTCATTATTTCACACAATATTCTACAGAAGGAAGTGCTTAAGCCAGATAAGGGGAACAAAACAAACACACTTTCCTCTTACAGATCAATGGACAAAATAGAGAATAGTTTTAGCAAATTTCACTTCACTGCTCTTATCAAAATTCTTTAAAAAATTGTTACCTATCTCAAATTAGACCGTATCTACAATTCTTCCTTAGAATTAGCCAATATTAATAAACCTAATGATTATAAAACCTGTATAGTCTGATCCGTATCTTTCAGCAGAGTAGCCAGCAACCTACTTTCTAAACCTCAGCTCAACAGGCATTTGAACAATACTTTCTTTTCTCTCTCCCTTAGTTCTGGGGACCAAACCCAGGGCCTCAGGCACACTATGAAAGCACTCTACAACTGAACCACACACACCCTAATAAAGTAAGTCTTCCTTTTTGGGAGTTAAGAAAGCTATCTTATACACTTTATGAAGTTTAACACATTCCTACTTTCCATGTAGTAGATGTAAGCTGCACCTCCCTAGACTTGACATCCAAATACGAACTACAGATATTGCCAAATGTTTCTCGGGGGGAAAAATCACCATCAGTTGAAAATCATTGCCAGGCCACATGTGCTTACATATACATAATTAATTTAAGGTAAATAAAATTTGAAATTCAGTTCTTCAGTCACACTCACATTTTAAGTTATCAATTCTACGTGTGATTAGTGGCTGCCATACAGGGCAATGCAGAAAAGAACATTTCTACCACCACAGAAAGTTCTACTGGACAGCGCCAGTGTATAGTAATGTTTCCATATAGTTAAGTGGAAACAATAACAAATGGTGAAACCAAATTGTATTTCCCAATAAAATTTAATGTATTTGTTGAAAACATATTTCTCTACTCAAACTTCACTTTCTAATATAACTTCTTTTACACTCTTCATGTTTTAACTAAGTTACCTGAAGGTTGTACATAAGAAAATCAAACTTCTATTGCAAAAGCATAAAATTCCTCAAACTTCATCTATTACAAGCTAAAGACACAGAATATTCTTAAGTATCTTTAAATAAGTTTTTAATTAAAGCAATAAAAACTAGGCTAACAACCAAAATATTTACAATACATTTTATAAACACATAAGAATTTAGAAAAAAAAAAAAGCATCACCAAAAGACCACCTAGGCTACTAGAATTTTTTCTGTCTTCTCTTGTTCTTCCTCCTTTACTCTTTCACTCTGTTGCCAGGTTCTATGCAATTATGTATTCTGACACTGAAAGACTTTTGTTAACTGAAGTAGTGAACTCCAAATAAATAATGGCTATTACTCCTCCTTACCATTAAAATATGAAGAAGTAAAACTACTTACTTATGTGTAAAGACCAGATTAGCATTATATTATCTCTAAGTATAATTAGTAATTCTTACACATCTTTAATTAAAATACCTATCTTTAATGTAAAAATATCATATCCTAAAAATAAACAAAAATTTTAAAGTATATTAAACATTTTATATACATTATCTCATTTACTCTTATTTAATTTTTATGAAGTGGATATTGTTTCCCCTGTTTTATAAATGAGTAAAATGAAACTTAACCAAGTAACCTGACCGACCAAGCCTCCATAGTGGGTAAGAGATGGAATGTGAACCATTGTCTCAATAAAAGTTAAGAACCCTGAATATCAAATTATGAGAGATGGAAAACTTGATAGTAGATACTGACTGACAAATCACAGGACTGTGAGTTTAAAAACTAGGAAGAGTCACTGATAATGGCTAAGTATTATTTACATAACATTTTAAACTTTTTGGCTGACTCTGGCCAACATATATGGAGACAATACAATGTCTACAGTAGTAACAATCTTATTTAGGAATATTTGTAATTTCTAATGGGAAGCATCAACAAGTAGCAAAGTTAGTAGTTCAGACTGATAAGAAGCAATAGTTTCAGACAATAAAAATAATTTATAATTAATGCTTCATATATAAAGATAACATTAAATCTTAAATAAAACTAAGCAATTTACTTGATATGACATTCATAAAAGATCATAATTTATTAGCACAATAACAGTCTCAAATTTTCACAACTCTACAATATTCACTTATTCAATAAATCTTAAATATCCACTACATGAATAAACTGTAGAAGTCAAGTGCAAGGCCAAGCATGGTGGTGCACACCTGTAATCCCAGCAGCTGGGAGGCTGACGCAGGAAGATCGCTGCAATTTCGAGATCAGCCTGGGCTATAAAGTGAGCTCAAGGCCAGCCTAAACTAAAATAGATAGCAAGACCCTGTCTCAAAAAAGACCAAAGAAGAAAAGGGAAAAGAAAAACCCACAGAAGTAATCATGTGCAAATGAAGACAAAACCTGTCCTAGAGAGTAACAATGCAAATTCTCAACAAAACCTGTAAATTTTGGCCCTGGTATCTTTTTTGAATCATTTACTCCTTATACTACAAGCACGGATCCAAAGAACATTTAGAACTACACTTCAGTGAACAAAAATGTGACAGCAATCTAAAGGTTCCTGAAGCAGCAGCAATACAGCTTGTAAAATAACATGCATGGGCTTTGAAGGCAGACTTTCAATTAGCATCCCAACTCTGCAACCTGCTAGCTAAGAAAATTTGAGCAACTTAAGTTTTCTATTTATTCTAGTTATTCATCGATAAAATGGAGATACTGCTACCTGTCTTGAAGAGTTAAGACAGCATGGAGAGGGGTATGGAGTAAATGTTGATTCTCCACAGAACAATGAAAAGTCCATCATAAGGTGACAGACTCGTAAGATTAGAAGCACTACTGGATTTTATGATTGTCAAATTTTACACTGAGGCGGCAGCAGCAGTGCAATCTGCCCAATATCACACAACTGATTTAGTGACTCCTTAGAGCTCTTCTCCAACTATATTTCCTGACTTTAGGATTCAAAAAATCCAAAATACATGACAAAGATTCAGATCAACAAACATTTGTAATACATGACCTAAACAAATTAAACTGGGCAAAATCATATTTAATAAAATGCTAAAATTCTCATTTCAGTAAAAGCAGGCTTTACTCAACAACCTATATTTCACCTGAAGTTTCTGAGTTTTCACGTAAAAACCAGAAATGTATACAATATCATCTACCTCAAAATAGAACAAAAGTCAGTTATCTTGTAAATAATTAGATTTTAAAAATTATTTTGCTGAATACAATTATATTCAGACAGCCTTTAAAAGGAAACCATCCTTAAAAGCTCCCAAAATAATGGCCCGGCACCTGAGCTACAGATTTTGTTTTCTGAACATATTGTGAACTTTCAAAAGAAAGTTAAAAAGTACCTACTAGTAAAACAGACACCACTTCAATGAGAGGTGAGAGGACAGAGAGTGTTTCCTTCTAGAGATACTACTTTGAAAGTGGCATATGGACTATGTATGAAATCAAAATTAGACTGCTCTGAAAATACTCCTCAGTGAAAGAACGCTTTTACCTCTTCATTCTGCGCTATTTAAAATGTTCTAGGGGCAGAACAGCACAAAAGCATCTCCCCGTCTTTTCCTTTATGCTTGAAAAAGTTCTTATATGCGAAAAACATAATCAAATCTTCTTGAAATTTCACCATAGCTCAAAAATGGCTTTTTGGATGATTCGCACGATTGTTAAGAACACCCTAAAGACTACGGCAGTGAGAAGAACCGATAGTTTTATTTTCGCCCGCCGCGTCACTAAGTTCGGAAGAGCGGCGGCGGACGGTCCGGGCTCCCGGCGGTGCCCCTCGCCCGCTGCGGGCTCCGCCGCGCCTGGGGACCCGCTCCGAGACTCGGCTCCGCAGCGCGGGCGCGGGGGACACCGCCGGCCAGGGCCGGGAGGAAGCAGCCCCCGGGACGCGCACCCACCGCCCCAACTCCGCCCCGCCGCCCTCCCGGCACCTGGGCTCCGGCTCGCACTCCCTGCGCCCGGCGCTTCCCCGCCGCAACTCCTCTTCAGAGGGCGTCCGGTCGCCGCCGGCCGCGCGCCGCGACCGCACTCTGCTCCGCGGCGGCGCCGGCCCTCGCCCCGCTCACGGCCTCCCCCGCGCGCTCCGCCCATCGCCCTCCTGCCCCGGCTCCCAAGGAGCGCCCAACCTCCCTCGCCCGCTCGGCGGCCGCGAACGGCAGACCCCCGGCGCGGCGCGGCCCGGCCCACTCGCGGACGGGCACCCCTCGCCTCCGCTTCCGAGCGCTGCCACAGGGCTGAGGAGGACGACGCCGGACCGCGTCCTCCCCTGCCGCCGCCCCCGGAGAGCCGGTGCGGAGTCGCCCCTGGGGTCCCTCGGGGCTGAGGGTCCGGGCCGGTGCCCCCGGCCCCGCTTCCCCCGGGAGTTGGAGCGCCGGGGCCGGAGGCGCCGCGGGACTCACCTCGAGCCTGTTGTCAACATCAGCCCCGGGTCTCCCAGCACCAACTCCAGCGCTCCGCTCGCCTCCCCTCCCCCACCGCGCTCGCAGCGAGGCCCGCCTTCCCCCGCCCGCCTCCTCCCTCCGCCCGCCTCGGCGCTCCGCCCGCCACTCACCCGCGCAGCCCGGCTGCGTGCGGGGGCGGGGCGGGGCGGGGCGCGGGAGGGACGCAGCTGTCCGCGCGGCCGCCAGCTCGGAAACGGGCCGGAGCCCCGCGCCCCCGGGGCGCCGGCGCCCTCAGCTCGACCCCGTCGTGGGAAATATGGAGAACAATCTCGTATACGTTCTGTCCACTTAGTGGCCTTTTCTAATTTTCCACTCGATGAGACGAGCGACTCTTTCAGGCAGGCAGTACAGCAGCCACCGCCAGCCCTTCAACCAGGGCTCCAGCAACGGGGAGGAGTGGCCCAAGGACCAGAGGTAGGAAGTGGATTGGTCACCAGGAAAGGGAAAGCGCCCGAATTGGAGATGCGCAGGCGCAACTTCTTCGCGGGTAAGGGGAGTGAGAAAGAGGAGGCGAGCAAATCGGGGTGAGGAGAGGAGGTGTGATAGCGGAATTACGGAGCGCCATTAAGGACAAATTTGTTCACGTGATTCGCATAGGTGTTTCCCAGGTTGAAGTGTGAAGATCCTTTTAAAAGGGAAGGTTGATTAGACTAATTCGAGGAAAGGTTGGAGATTTGGAGAACTGGAGCAGCCAAAGGATCTAGTTGGCGAGGAAGTGCAATTGCTTAGGAATGGGTCTAGGTTTAGGAGTGCCCTACAAAACTCCAAAAAGTCCCGTGGCTGGCAATTCCAGAAGCGGCTTCAAGTGTTCGACATGACAGTAACCCAGAGTGAGGAGAAATCAAGGCTTTTCCCGTTCAGTTCTTAGAAATATCCCGTTTTAACAAACCAATTTTAAAAATAATGAAGGGGCTAGCGGTGCAGCTCAGCAGCACCGTGCCTGCTTGGCAAGCGCGAGGCCCTGGGTTCAATTCCCGGTACCAAAACAATAATAATAAAATAAAAGTAATGAAATCACCTGTTTAAAAACAGAAAAGGCTTGTTTCATCATTTCTAAGGAGTGTCCACGTTAAAAAGGAGCATCCTATTTCTCTTCAATTGTTGAAGTTGTGCCTCTGCTTTATACCGAAGTTGTACTGAGACCGCCAACATGGTCTGACAGGATGTTAGTATCTGTCACCGTTTGCCGGGTCCAAGGCCAAAGGAACAAAGATTCAGAACTGGTCTGCATTCTGGCTTGCATGCCCACAAATTGCAGCCAGCCTCAAACACAGATCTACCCCACCTCAGCCTTGGGTACTGGGCCTGGAACGCAGAGCCTTCACACTGAGCCGGATCGCTAGCTCTTTTTACTGTTTATTTGGAAGTAAGGTCTTTGACAAGTTGCCCAGGCTGGGCTTAAACGTGGGATACTCCTGCCCCAGCCCCAAGAGTGCTGGGATAACCGATGCGCACCACCAAGCGTTACTAGGTTACCTTTTGTCCAGCCTTTGCCGCTGCCTCTGTGGCTTTGTGTCTCATTTATTTTTAGCCTGAAATTACTCTCCCAAACTGTTGGCGCTTCCTGTATTTAAACAATGTTTTCAAAACAGTGCCATTAAGTTGATCATTAAAGGGTAACAAAAGAAATATTTGTAGTGCCCTGCTGTGACATTGATAGATAATTAACAGTACTGTTTCAAAACCCCTTACCGTATAGGTGTTGGCCTTTTTAAAGTTTTTCTATTCTCATTTTGTCTGACTGCTTTAAATGAATTTACCTCTGGATAAATTCTTACCCTAAATCAAGTCAACCTTTGCTTTTCATTTTCTATCAGGTGTTTTAAAAAATATGTGAAGATGGGAATCAAAAGGAAAGCGGCTGGAGGTGGGGCTCAGCGGAAGGGCCCTCGCCTGCCTTGGCTAGGCTGGACTCAGCCCCACCGTCGGGGAAAAGCCCGGAAAGAGTCCCAGTTATCCAAGCAGGACATCTTCCCAACACCCCAGCTCGGCCATTCGGTGCGCAGATACCCAGGCGCGAGAGCACAGGCCTGTAAGTCCAGCACTCAAGTCTGAGCGAGAAAGACTGTGAGTTTGACATCAGCCCAGACTACATAGGATAGAGAGACTTTGCCTAAAAAAAAGCTACCTTTACATATTAAGTATATTGTATATTTTATTATATATGGTCTAAGACAATTCTTCATTCAGTATATCCCAAGCAAACCAAGAAATTGGACACTCAAGTGTTACCTTACAGACAATGCCTGGCATTTAAAGATTACCATGACACGTTTACTAACCTGGGGAAAAGATGAAAATTTATAGTTTCTACTGACTCATTTTCATACCATCATAAAAGAAGATGGTGAACCCTAAGTCGAGGACCATTATATCTACAGCCATAAAATGTGTAAAATCACCAAAAAAAAAAATGTCCAGAGAAGCTCCAGGACTCAGCCCTGAGAACCTTCAAAATATATGGAGGTTAAGTCTCTAAACAGGAGATTGAATGGGGAAAGGAAAACCAGGGGATCACGAGCTTCGAGAAAACCAGGAGAAAGTGATGCTTCAAGAGCAGGAGGTCACTGTCTTCAGTGCAGCTGAGCAGAAAGTCTGAAAACAAGAAGCGCTCCCACAGACTGTATAGAAAGATCGATGCTGACCATGTAGAATGCAGAGCAGCAGAGCCAGGTTAGATCACTGGTGATGGCAAGAGGCCAATACTTGAGAGATTTTTATAGAAAACAGCTGAAAAGTATGAAAGACTACGAGGTGTGAGAGAGTTTTTTTCCTACCATTTTCGTACATTTAAATGAGAGATGCAGAGGCTGTGCTCCAACGGTGCTGATCCAGTAGAGGGAAATGCCAGTGATGAGGAGAAAGCCAGAAGACCGCTGTAGCAGCAAATCTCAGCGGAGAAGATACGCAGCTTCAAGTACAAGAGGAAAAGTGCTTAGGTGGAAATAGGAATATTTCTGCACTACTGTATATTAAGAGAGAAGACAAAGATCACGGGCACATGTCCAAATTGGGGGCCATCCTCCTTGATCTTGTTTTTCAGTGAAATTTGAGGCAAGGTCCTCAGGTAAGACGGAAGTGAAGCGGGGAGTGGAAATTTTGAAAAGAGCAAATGTGAGATGCAAAAGCGGGGTGAAATCCCTACATGGAAGCCTCAGGGAATTGACAGTTTGCAGCAGTGATTACAATGGAGAATCACGGAATCTAAACTGAGTAAGGAGGGACGAGAAGGGAAAGGAGGGAAGGGTGACAGTGTGGATAGGATTATTGGATTTTTTTTTTTTACCCTAACACACATTTATTTCTATCACAATGGCTTAAGCAAGAGCATGGTTGCATTCTTTGTGCATCAGCAGTAACTATACTGTCCATTTTTTTTTCCTGGTCTCAGATACTGGATATTTTTGATAAGCATGCAAACGTATTAAAGAGTGAAACATGTCAAGTGTTCTGTCATCTCTCTGCTATAGTAACTGCCATAAATTTTCTTGAATACATCTTTTAAGCAAATTCAACATATATGTATAAATATGTTATCATACTTATAAAACATACTACTTCTTTTTATACAAATTGAATCATACTTTCATTGCTTTGTCCTTACATGTTCATATTTTATGCAATATTTTTGTATTTTTATTACTGTTTGTTTATAAATCCATCTTGATTTTTAGAAGAAAGTTGATTTAAATATGTGTATTTAATATTTAAATCCATTTTCTTCCTTCTGTTAATTTAGCTGTTTTTTTTAATTATAAAGAAAATAGTACAAAAATAAAAAAAAACGAAAACAGAATACAAACAACACAAAGCAAGGACATTAGAAATGATACAGGGTTTCAAACCAGATGATAGGGATTAACAGTGGTTGCTATATTACATATTGTTATCTTTAACAAAGTTGCTCAGATTACCAGATGTAAGAATAGAAGATTGATCAAATCATTAAAGAGAATAAGAAAGTAATAACTTTAAAGAACATTAGAGACGATGCATAGTGGCACTAGGCAAGGTTGTAGGAATTCACCATTGGTTGTTATACTGCAAATTGTTGTCACATAAGTTGCTGAGACTACCAGATACAAGCATGCAAAATTGGTCAAAATAGTAGGAAAAAAAACCCTTTTAAACATTAAGTGTTCCCAACAAACTCTCAAGACACCAATAGCACAGTTATACCATCCAGCCATATATATATGTATATATGTGTATGTGATTATACATATTATATATGTGTGTATATTATATATTATATATATGTATATATAATTTACCTTAGTACTTTTTCTTCTTTCCCTCATCCCAGTTGCTCCTTCCTTTGAGCAGTTTCTTTCCCTTTCTTATTATTTATTGTACATTTTGTCTGTATTTACGCTTTCATGTTCTTATACCAGGGAGACAACATGATGCTTACATATGAGTCCAATTTATTTCACTTATGAGTACAGTCTCTAGTTGCATCCATTTACCAATAAAATCCTCGAGAATATTTTTTATAGCCGAGTAATTCTCCATTATGTAGAAATAGCACATCTTTTTTATCCATTCCTCAATTGATGGGCATTCAGGTTGTTTCCAAGATTAGCTATGACAAATTGTGCTGCTGTAAACATGGGTGCACATATATCGCTGTGGTATGATGTTTTTAATTCTTCTGGAAAAATACCTGGAAGGGGAATAGCTGAGTTAAGTGGGACTTCCAATCCTAGTTTTGTGAGGAAGGATTATTGGAGTTTTAGGAGTAAAAGTTTTGAAAAAGACAATGAAGAAGGACCCCAAAATGGGAGTTAACTAAAAGGAACTGACTAAGACAGTAGAAAGGGATTCTGAAGAACTGAGTAGTTGGGAGTGTACACACACACACACACACACCAAAGGGCCTGAGATGCTCCAGAGGATGGAAGAAAACTTGTTGGGAAGAAGCGATGGAAAGCAAGGACGTACAGCTCTGCCCTGGACGGCATGAGTTCAAATTCTAGTGCCAACCTTTACCAGCTATTTGAACTTGAATTAGTTAGCTGGTTTAAATCAGTTTTTTTGTTCCTAAAAACTAATAATAATAGTACTTTTTCATGGAGTGTTGAGAAGAGTGTGATACAGTAAATTCAAAAGGACCTTGCACAATGCTTGTGCCAGGCGCTCTGTGCATTTTGTTACTAAATCACTTTGGAAACAATAAACACAACCAAATGACTTTGAACTGTGAATGTCTAGTCCTTCAGCTCTCCACCATTTATTTGTCTTCACCCTGGCTGGAAATCAACACACCTGAAACTTTTTACTCCCAACTATTAGAAATCTGTGCTGTGCAAATGAACTTCAGAATGAGGGCTGAAGAAAATGGTGGACGTGGTGAGGAAGCAAAGTTTCCTCCATTGCAACGGGTAATGACAGGTTTGTAAATAGACAGGTTTCTAATTTTTTTCATTTTACCCAGGATAACAACCAGCCTCAATATTCTGTGTGGTGAGAAGTTAGTGCTCTGCCATGTCATTGTTCTTCCTTGACAAATTTCTGACCTGTATTTCTAAGTCCTGGCTATGAGACATCTGTAATAGAATGTTCTATATACACTTAGGATCTAAAATATCCAATACTGTAGAATATTCTATATACACTTAGGATCTAAAATATCCAATACTGAACTTAATGCTGGCCCCTCACCCCACCTACTTTTTTTGGTAGTATCGTTTTAGTTGCAGAACTATAGTCCCCACCCTCCATTCCTTATCTACATAAAGTTGATATTTCTCTGTGTGTGTGTGTGTGTGTGTGTGTGTGTGTTGTTCTGGTGATTGAAGGGCCTTTGCAGTGAGCTATATCACCAGCTCATTTTTTATTTTCTTTTTTTTTTTTTTTTGTACTGGAAATCAAACTCAGGACCTTGCACTTGCCAGGCAGGTGCTTATGCCACTGAGCTATATCCCTGGCCCTTATTTTCTATTTTGGATAGGATCTCACTAAGTTACTAACTTACGCAAACTAGCCTCAAACTCAGAACCCTCCTGTCTCAGCCTCCTAGAATGTTGGAATTGCAGGTGTGCGCCACTATGTCCAGATCGACAGTTTTAAGAAGAACTTGACTGGGTCCTCCTTGTCTCTGCTGCAACAGCCCTGGTCCAAGCTGTGTCAGTGCTGCTCCCATGGTGGCCAGTCGTCTCGCCTCTCTCCTGTGGCTGCTCCTAGCCTTGCTCTCTACTCACCTTAAAAATTATTTCAAACACAGATCTGTGCACTTCGCTACTAAAGCCCATCTGATGTGACACTTCTTTAATCCTGCACCCTGTGGGGAAAGGGCAGAAAGCATGTGTCCCCACCATGTGAATACGTACTGTATTAGGACACAGATCATGAACATGTGTCCTGCTGTATAAATAACAATACTTGAGAAGAGAAACTAATAATGAAAACAAATTTTCATATTCACACTTGAGTGGACCATCTCATACTCTCCCTCTCCCAAGCCCTTTCATAGTCACTGATGCACAGGGTGTAACTCAGATCCCCTCAACAAGAGCATCACTCTTTTTTTTTTTTGAGACAGGGTCTCACTATGCAGTTTAGGCTGGCCTTTAACTCTCAGTGATTCTCTTGCCTCAGCCTCCTGAGTGCTGGGATTACAGGCGCACACCACCGTGCCTGGGCTACTCGAGCATGTCTAAGTTCTAACCGTACCAAACAACCTGCACACGCCAGGCTTCTGCCTCCTGTAGTGCGTGTGTCATGGCGCCTTAGAATGCTATTTCTCCTTGAATGTTCCAGAGGAGGTAAAGCATTGTTTACTCTGTGAACTCATTTGTTGGTTCACAGCCACCCCGCATCATAGGGGTGAATTAGGTCCCGGCCCCACCTGGGTTTGCGCGGCAGCCTTGATCATGTGACTTTTCATTTCTGGAATAGTTTGTGTCTGTTTTCCCCATAAAACTAAACTTTTTTTTATCACATAGAGTAGATTTTTAAAAATCGAGGCCTTGCATTCCTGGAATTAATCTCTTCACAAAATGTAAATGAGACTTAAAAACAAAAACAAGCTCCTCAAGGCTATGATCTGTAGCTCAATAATTGTCCTAGGGCTGTAGGACACTTCAGTATTGCTGGAAGGATCACTAAGTGAAGAAATGCTTTCCGAGAGAGGGAGAGAGAGCCCTGTGCTGAAGGGGAGTGTGTAAACTAGAGCGAGATGGAAAGGAGATTTCATTTTTATTATTGAAATTATTGGTACAATTTAGATACACATGATGATCACATTCGTCAGAGAATCTGTGTCTGTACGTGATAGATCTTGGTTCCTCTTTTTTCCCCACCCCCCCAACCCATCTTCCCCTCCTTATTTATAAAGTTTGTTTCCATTTTACCTCTCTTCTAATTTTTCCCTCCCTCCCTTTCCCTCTCCCCCTTCCCTAATTCCCAGAAAAGGGGATTTTAGAGGAAATCAGAGCCTGTAGTTTCATAATACATCAACCCCTAACAAACCAAGAGATTCTGTATCTCTTTTTGTGATTTGTATTAAAGCTAATTGAACTTTTTAACCCTGAAAGTTGTATGATGGATGAAAGGTAAGTAGGAGCCTTTATCTTAGTGTGTCGGGTATTAATCCACCCAGTGATTTTATTCCTTGGTGCTATTTTCTCCTTTCACCAACGGGGAAACTAAGCATAGCATAGTTACAGGATATGCCCGGCTCTTACAGCTACTTAATAGAATCTCAGCCCGGGGGGTCTGACGCCGATTTGCAGATAACTTCCTCTCCTATGTATGAAATAGTACAGTACATATATATATATAAAATACTTCCTCTCATTCTAGGATGTTTCTCCACCTATAGAAAGAATATGTCACACACATGCACATGCTAGTATAGATATCTGTGTTGCCATAGAATATGGAGTGAGGAAAACATGATTTTATAATCTAGTTCTAGCAAGACACATACATGTGAAATAAGAGCTGAGTATGGTGGCACACATCAATCCCTGCACTCAGGAGACTGAGGCAGGAGGATCGCCATGAGTTTGAGTTTAGCCTGAGCTACACAGTAACTTCAAGACTCTGCCTCAAGACTCTGTCTCAAAAAATCAAAAGCTAAAAGAAGGATGCCTGCATAGGTCAGACAGTCTGCTGCTAAATCCATACTCACAATAATATAAAGAAGGCAGAGCTGAAGAGCAAAAAACTTTACCTATCCTTAGACCCCAGTGTGGCACAGGCGACACAGTGCCGTGCTGGGCTCTGAGGAGGGTGGGTTGTGGTAGCCCCTCTGGTTCAGGTGCCTCATTTTAAAAATAAGTTGTAAGATTTCAGGATCCTTAGCATTATTATTGTTATTTTATGATGATGACACACTACTACTTTCACATATTTCTGAATCCAAGTGCAAAGGAGTTGCCTGCGTAATTCAGAATACAGCGCACCACACTGGGAAACACAGCTGAGGGAAAAGACAGCAGTAGGCTCTGTGCAGTTGCCTCGGTTCTTGTGTCCCTCGTCAAAGTTGCTAGATAGAAATAGGTGTCATTCCTAGCTTAATGACTCTTCTGGAAGGTACTACACTGCAGATGCATAACATATGCATTATAGTTCCTTAAATTTCCCTTGGAAGCTGTAGCATGAGCCATTCCATTGGTTCCTATTGCAAGAAAGGCACATCTAAACAGATGTCACTCAACATCGCACACAGCAGTCAGTATCAGTTTAACAATAATAATAAGCTAATAGGTATCAGTTTGTAGCTACTTAACTACGGGCCACAAGTTGTACATTGTTCACTATTTTAAAACAGCCCAGTAGGCGGGGTGTGGTGGTTCACGCCTTTGTGGCCAGCCTGGGCTGCACAGTGAGCTCAAGGCCAGCCTGACCTCAAAAAGACAATAAACAGGAACAATGTATACACACCATATCAAAGGTTTGCCCAGCAAGTAAAATCTTGAGTAAAGTATGAACAAAATCTCCTAACTTGTATGCCGTGTGGTTCAGTTCATTTTTTTTTTTTCCGGTACCAGGGATCGAACTCAGGACCTTGCGCTTGCCAGGCAAGCGCTTATGCCACTGAGCTATACCCCCAGCCCCTGCTGTGTGGTTCAGAATGAAAAACAGTGAAAACTTTAAAGGATAAACTTTTTTTTTCCCCCTCTCAGACTTTACAGGTAATGTGATCTGGTCTTACGC
This sequence comes from Dinomys branickii, assembly GCA_004027595.1. Taxonomy (NCBI): domain Eukaryota; kingdom Metazoa; phylum Chordata; class Mammalia; order Rodentia; family Dinomyidae; genus Dinomys; species Dinomys branickii. The sequence continues at coordinate 7,192 of PVLD010011010.1, read as the reverse complement.
AAATTTTCTATTTCTACTACTATGATATACAAATGCTGCTCAGCATAATTAAACAAAACCCTACTGCTCTGACAGTAAAGAGAAGGAAGTATTCTGTTTAACTGTGTCTGGTATTAAGTGCATGTTAAAATACTGGAATTTTGTTTTGAAATTAGGTCATTCTTTTGTTTCCTCAAGATATTTTATTGCTGACACTGGAGATAAAATGTAATTCATGGGCTGGGGGTATAGCTCAGTGGCATAAGCGCTTGCCTGGCAAGCGCAAGGTCCTGAGTTTGATCCCTGGTACTGGAAAAAAAAATGTAATTCATAACTTGCACTAAATGCATAATTCTTTTCTTAAAAATTTGCTATTCTTATTTATATTTTTAGGGATTAAAATTCATAAAATATGAAAAGACAATAAATAAATAAATAAATAAATAGCCCAGTAATAACAGCTGACATTGGTAATTTTTCTTTATTTGCTATGACTTATGTGCATTAATTATTTAAACTCCACATAAGTCATGTACAATTATTAAGCCCATTTACTGATGAGGAAAATGAAGGGTAGAAAAGTTAGGAAACCTGCCCAAGCTCCTAGCTGTTAAGTAGCGGAGCCAAGATAAAAACTTGGAGAATTGGCCTACAACCCCGCGGTAGCTTTTTCTAAGATAGGCAGCATTACCGCTTACCACTGAAGACTAGCGTTGAAACCTAAAAGCCCCATTTCTTCAAAATTGCACTAACTTTTTTCACTCTTTTCTGTACGAGTACCACACACTAACTGACGGCGCCGCTAGAGGTCCTTTTTTACTCTTTTTCTGGAACTACTTTTCTTCTTTCTTCTTTTCTTTTTTTGAGACAGGGTCTCACTATGTAGTGCAGGCTGGCCTCAAACTGACTATGTAGCGCAGACTGGCCTTGAAATCATAACAACCCACCTGCCTCAGCCTTCTGAGTACTGGGATGCTGGAACTACTTTTCATCTTTAACTTCAAATTTTTTAGCGCCTCACCATACTAGTCTAGGATATCAATACCCGATGATGGTGCAAAGGAAAGCAGGTTCTCAGTCACGCCTAGGACTTCAATAACATCTATACATTGAAAACTCACATTTCTTCTAAATCCTCCCTTGCCTCTGAACTCCTAAGAGAGTTACCCAACTTAACTGACAGATCTGCTTGATATCACACGTATAGCTCAAATATCCAAAAATAATCTCTGCTTTCCCAGTTTATTACTCCTGCACAGTTTCTGATCTCAGTCAGTGGCACCGACACCCACTCGGTGGGGATGAAGGGATGATGGATCACCCAACTGGAGAACACTGTCTAAAGGAACCACATCCATAGTAGTGTTTAAACGGACAATAACCTGGCGTTAAAGTTGTCATGACAGTGACAAAATGATGTAAGAGAAAGGAGAGTTAAAGCAGTATCATTACACAAGTAGAGAAGATGGTTAATTTTGACTTTGAGCTATTCATTCTTGACATCTGTTTTTGCTTGCATAAGTCCTACTTCATTTTCAAGGTTTTCATTTACATAAACTCAGACTAGCTAAGATTATCCCATTTAGCTGGTTTATTCTGCATTTGGCCTTGTGTTTCCACTATGTGATCAAACTACTACCAGGTATAGTAGGGTACATGAGTCATTTAGCTATTGAATGCTAGAACAAGGACTCTCAAAGTATACCAAGACAGACAGTTGAAAACATGACCCTTGCTCTAAAAGATTTCACTGTGGGGGAGGCAAGGAAAGTAGAGGAGAAAAAAATCTTAGCAGAACGTCACTACCTTTCTCTGCTGTGGGAATGCAGAAAAAGGAAAGGTAAGCTCGATTGTTAGTATTTTACAGAATACAGATGAGAGACCTGGATCTGAGGGCCTCAGTCATGACAGATGCATTGCTGAGAGCACTCGCAGAGGCAGGGAAAGCCAGGGTCAGGAAGAAGACAGTGACGCACAGAGGAGGCGGTAGAAGTGGAGGGAGCGGGGCCAGGGGTATAATGCAGTGGCACAAGCAGCCACCTGGCAAGCGCGAGGTCCTGAGCTCAACTCCTGGTGCCAAAAAAAAAAGAGGAAGTAGAAGGAACAGATGGTAGCAGCCAGGTGGGGAGAAGTGCACGCGATGAGCGTGAAAGACCGGACTCTCAGATGAAGAGGCGTGCCTTTCCCTCACACACTGCTCAACGTGGCGCGAGGAGCTGGTGGTGGCCTCTGAGATGGCCCTCTGCCTCTCACTCGGATCCTGCCTTCTGCTGCTCAAGCCCTCTTGCACACCTCTGGTCTTCAGCGTAGGCTGAATTTTGCAACTAACTTCTTTATGATGCCACAGAGGGGATGGGGTGTTAATGGTAGTGTTCAGAGTGTGGCTAAATCTTAGAGGAAAGAAAGCTGCTGTTTTGTTAGTGAACTAGGAAGAGCCTAATCCTAACCCACATGGCAAGGAATGAGGGAAGCTTCTGAACAACACTCAGCAAAGAGCTCAGTTCTGCAACTACGAGAATGAATTTGGAAGCTGATTTTGTCCCAACTGACCTTAAAAAGAATCAAAATCTCAGTAGTGAGTGCCTCCTCCTGAAGGACCTTGAGCCAGAGCTGCGGAGCTAACCTGTCTGGTATACTGACCTGCAAAAATTGAAATAGTGTGTTGTTTTTTCAGAGAGCTAAGTTACAGTCTGATTTCCTACAAGACAATAAATTAAAATAACAGTGGTAATCATTATAATTTAAAATTTCTTATGATATGTATATATTCATACTTTTGTAAGTTTAATTTTCATCGCTGGGGATTGAACCCAGTGCATTCTGGGAGAGTGCTCTACCACTGCACTACATCCCTATCTCCAGTGAACTCCTGTAGTGAGTGCTTATAATTTTATGATGTCGCTGGGCATGGTGCAACACGCCTGTAATCCCAGCACTCGGGAGACTGAGGCAGGAGGATCATTGCAAGTTTGAGACCAGTCTGGGCTACAAAGTGAGCTCAAGGCCAGCCTGAGCTGCATAGTGAGACCCTGTCTCAAAATGACAAATAATAATGATGATAATAATAATAATTAATAATAGTAAATTTTACGATGTCTTGGTATCCTAAGTTTACCTTTCTCATATGGGCAGAAGTGCTTGACACAGTTTCTAATACTGCACCCCAGGTGGGAGAGACCAATTTGGATACTGCTCTGGCCCCGATAAGCTCATTGGCCCACGTGTCCCCTTCTCCATCTGTGCCTGACCTCCCTGACCACCTTCATGAGGGTGAGGGTCTGTAAGTACTAAAAACTCTTAAACTTTCACATTGTCCTTGTGTCACCAAAGTCAGACTGATATTGAGGCCACTCCAGGAGACTCATGCAAGTGCGTTCCTTGTGGGTGCCCTTTTATCTGGGCTTCTTAGGGTTTCTGGGGACAGTAGCTACCAGGTTTCATACAAAGCACTTTATAATGGAGGAAGGAAAACACAAGAACAAAGAGAAGACCCCAAATATTAGCCAGGGGAAAGAAAAACAAGTAGTCATTTTTAAAGGAATTTCTATTAATTGGGGAAGCAATGAGATCAACTGATATAGTAGAGAAATAATGTTAATTTCCATTATAAAGGATTCATTTCAAGAAATTCCCCCTCTTGTCACCCTTCTCTGTTACTATACTACATCCTCCAGTGTGTGTGTGTGTGTGTGTGTGTGTGTGTGTGCGCGCATGCGCGCACGCTAACCATATTGATTCTAAAATTGAAATAGAAAGCTAAACCAGCATGAATACAGAGCAAATTTGGAAAGGAAGAACTCAGAAAAGGGGAGCAGCCCTCCCAGGTGTCAGGACACAGCACCAGCCCCTGAAGAAGACACAGGGCCACGGGGCACCATGTGACCGTGTTGGGTCAGCAAGGGCCACACAGGTGATGGTGGACCCGTCCTTGTGTCCATAATCCCTCATGTTCACCACAATAAAATCACCAAACAGCACTCTTTAGAAGCTTGGGGATCCGCTGAGACCTGGGCAGAAATGTGGTGTGTGATGACGGCGATGCGTCTATTTTCTGGGTCAGGGTTGGTCGTTCATAATAAATGCTGCTGGCTCCGTCAGTCAGCATAGATGGCCTTGAACCATGTACCAGAACAAACCCCAAACAGGGAGGGATGCTGTGTGTAAAAAGGTGCCACGGTGCCAGTGTTAGAAGCATGGGTGAAGAAGAAAAGCTTTCAAAGAAATCTAACTGAAAATTCAGGGTCAGCAAAAGGAGTGAATTTGACTACATCGAAAAGTACTACAGGAAGACCTTTACTTTCCTCCAGCCCTGGTCCCCCCCACAGACCTGGGAAAACTACATTTTTTCCTGTTACCTGTGTAGGGTGCTCTCTTGGTTACGGATTTTGTAACGCACCTGTGTGATGCTGGGTGGATGTGGAACCATAGAAGGGCAGCATCCTGTCTGGGAGGGCTGTGTGATGGCAGCCCTGGCCATGCCAGCCCCACGTGGGTGACCCGCAGGGGCCCCGCAGAGCCAGAGGCAGGGGACATCACTCAGGTTCTGGTCTGTTTGCAGGTGAATGAAGGGTGGAGAGGTGCCGGGGACCGGGGCTGGGCCGTAGAGGGGGCCAGGCCCAGTGCATGGATGCTGAACTACCGATACATCACTCCCCGTCTGTCAAGCCCCCTGAGTGCGTGTGCACCTACGTACATGCGGACACTGCTGGGTTTTCGTGAATTCTGTTTTGTCCTGTCACAAGCAGTTTCCTGTTTTGTAAGATGCTTCTTCTGTTACTTGGATTTTTAATGGCTCTGTGTTGTTCCTCTTTATGTGTCCATCGACACAGCACATGTCCCCATCTGGTACTGTGCTGTCCGCATGCACTTTCATGGCTGCCCAGGTGGTGGCCCGGGGTGGAGACTGTGACCCGTCTCCTGGTGTGAAGCACCAGTGTCGCTGAAGATGAGTGGCTTTGCCCTGTGAGTGCGTCTTTGTCTCTGTCAGCTCCGTTAGGCTGGTGTTTGGGAACCTCTCTGTACATGTGGGTTGTGTTAGCAGAAAAGCTACCTCACACTGGCTCTACACAAAAACAGAGTGCTTCCTTCTGACATTTCCCTTTGGGGCCCTGCAGCAGACAGTTCTGTGTCTGCAGCTGCTCATCGGTGTGTGACTTCAGCAGCACCGGGAGAAGGTTGCTCTCCTCTCCTGTGCTGCCTGCGTTGTGCAGGAAGCTGGAAGTCGCTGACCAGCGGGTCACTCACCCTCTACTTAACATTTCTGATGAAGGTGGGCAAACATTAGGAGAGAAAATTAGTCAGCTGTGGTGATAGATAAATTTGGAGTTATGTATAAAATCAGTAAGGCATGCACGTGCCCTATGACCACTTGAAAATTTATTTTAGTGAAACCTGATGGTAGGAGAAATTAGTCTGCTTAAAAAGTATAAATTATGCACTCACACTTTAAAATATGAGTCAGAGAACGTGTTCTACTTTGGATTTGCCATGTCCTCCAAGCACGGGTTGAAGACTGCTGGGATCTCTCTCACCGTCTCTCTCCATCTTCTCCCTCACGCCCTCTCCTCCCTCTTTCCCTCCCCATCCACCTCTCCCTTTTCTCCTTCTCCCACCTTTCCTCTGTAAGTTGATTTTCTTAGGTATGTTGTCACAGTGACAGATAGCTGATTAACACAACCTGAGTGAAGACCTTTCTTCAGAAATAAACCTGCATGGAATAATTGCCTAGCATGTGTGAAGCACAAAAATAATTAATATGGACCTGTGTGTACCCTAGTAAACTGACCGTTCACATATTTGAACACTAATAGCGAGACACAGTAAATCAGTATCTACAGTTTTCCTGTTATTTATTTTTTTGGTACTGGAAATTGAACTCAGGACCTTTCTCTTGCCAGACAGGTGCTGTACTGCTGAGCTATATCCCTGGCCCAATTTTCTTGTTCTTATACTTGGTTGTTTGCCAGTTTCAGACCTAGACTAGAACCCTGGTACAACCATGAATTGCTCATCGGGCCACATTCCAGAATCATTCTGAATGAGATCTACCATGACTGAGATCTTGAAATAAGTATAGTAGTAGTTCATATGCACTGAGTACTTACAATATACCAGACACTTTTGTAAGGCGTTTTACATAGTTACGGCCACCCATTTAGTTCGGTAGTATTGGAATCCCATTTTACAGCTAGATAAACTGTGGTTTAGGTCCTGCAGCTAGTGCTGACACCAGCACTTGAACACACGCAGTCGGGCTCAGTCACCCGTACTTGCATTTGACAGACCTTTACAGTGCACCTATTTTGTGCTAGGCACTGCCAGTACATCCGAGAGCAAGACCTACAAAGGTCTTCACTCACCTGGAGCATGTGCTAGCGAGGGGAAGCAGACAAAAGCAGTACACAGCTTAGATGGTGTGTTAGGAGATGGTGCCCGTGACAGTCATAGAAAGTAGAAAGAATGAGGAGGACGTAAGTGTACTGGGTCAGGAGGGTATACCTTTAAGAAAGCGATGGGGTAAATCTCACTGAGAAGGTACCATTTCACCCCTCATTTTTGGTTATAATTATAAAATAATTTTAAATAAGATAAACGAAAAGTAATGAAATAATAAATGCTCAGGTTCTACCACCCCAAGTTTGACAGACAGGAACATGTTGCCATGTTTCGCCCACCATCTAAAGAACTAAAGCACTGCGGGTACCATACAAGCCCCTGCCTTGTGCACTCCCCTTCCCCTTTACAACCACATGTGCTGAAATCGGTGTCACACCTGTCCACAGTTTCACTACACATGGGCACATTTCTCAACTCTTGTAAACTACTTTGGTGTATTTTTAGTGTGTGTGACTATGATTCCTACCATTTTCCTCTCAGTTTATATTCTTGGCATCTCCTTATTGATATGTATAGCCTTAAGTGAGTTTGAATTTGTGTATAATATCCCAGCCACATGAAGAGAGGGTCTTATGGGTACCAAGCACGCGTCACAGAGTTGCACCCTTAGCCCCTAATGGAACCACGCTTCCCTATCTAGGGATCCAGTACACGTTCTTTACTTTGTTGTCTTCCAAGTACTGGGTATCAAATTCAGGGCTTCTCCCCTGAGGGCCCCGCTGAGGGCGCCCCACGGACTGGACCCGCCCCCACGCACAGCATGGCGACGGGGTGGAGCCGGGCGGTCCGCTGTGATTACACGCGCTTTCCCACCTCC
>PVLD010011009.1:0-67541 GCA_004027595.1 Dinomys branickii | reverse complement strand
GTATTTCCCCAGAAGATCTGAAAACATCATATCACTCTGATATATGTGCACCCATGTTTATAGCAGCGCAATTTGTAATAGCTAAAATGTGGAAGCAACCCAAGTGTCCATCCACAGAAGACTGGATTAAAAAATTGTGGCATTTTTATATAATGGAATATTATTCAGCTATAAAGAAAGACAGTTTTGGGGACTTTGTAGGCAAATGGTCAAAATTGGAAACCATACTCATAAGTGAAACAAATCAGCGGTACCTGTGCAGGCAACGTATTGTATCACTGGTGTAAGAGCCTGAGGGTGGGAATATAAACTAAGAGACATGAAAGTAATCTGTTCAAAAACAAATAACAGATGGGACGAGGGAAAGGAGAAAAGAAAGCAGCAAAAATATATGTATGTATATATGTATATACATATGTGCAGGAGGGCTAACATTGTTCTACTAGTGTATTATATCAATTAATGCTAAGGAATAATTGATGACGGGTTATTCGATCAATCTTGTAGATACATTTTTTAATCATTCATTATTGAACACCCATCAAAACCATGGACTAAGCTCTATATTATGTTGCATAGATTAAAACATGAGTCAAAAATACCCAGTGACACTGGTGGACCTTAACTGAGGAAGAAATAAATGTGTCCCAGTGTTTGTCATGCTGGAAGGAGATGCAAAGCTAAGGCGTGGTACAAAAGAGGGCAAGATGAACACCTTGAAGGCTCTCCAGCAGTTCACCAAGAATATGAGAGCCAACATACCCAAGAGTGCTAGTATCTGCCTCTTGGGAAAGATTTTCATGTCCCCCTTAACATCGATTTTTCCATTTTTCTCCCTCTTAGGGAAAAACGTTAAATTGTTTTTAACAATGCCTAACTAGAAGTTGACATTTTCCAAAATGCTTTGCAACTTGAAATGGTCATGTGATTACTATACTAATGAAATACAATCAAAAAGGTGACCTAGAGATTTCTAAAAAAGAGTTTTCAGAGGTGATAAGAGCTTCCCTGTTGCTTCTTCCTTAATCTCTGGCATGCATATGGTGACTGAAGGAGCCCCAAGAATCATTTTTGAAACTAGATCCCACAAGTTGAAGATGGTGAAGCCTAAAGTTCAGGTCCCTGGGGAGTTTGTGGTGTAGTGATGTCAGTCCTAGATTACCTACCTGTACACTTCATTTATCTGAGATAGAGTTGCTCTTCATTCCGTATATATTACTTTGCTTACAGTCTCTGTCACTGACAGTGACCAAACTCCTGACACATCCTGCTCCCAGGGAATCTAGAGATGAGCACAGGTGCTCATAAGCACGTCTTCTCTCTCACCTTCCCTTCTCTCTTTATAGGAAACTCCCAACTTGAAGCTAAAGAAAACTTTGGAAGAGGGATTAAAAAGATAAAGGTATTTTATGGTAGGAGAGAGGGGCTTTGAAAGGGAGCCCTGAGGAGGATAATTACTTTTTTACTTTTACTTTTATTTTTATTTTTGTGAAATGCCTGTTGCAAGTGAGACCCGAAGGAAAAGGCTTTGAGAAGTCTAGTGGAGACATGACACAATTTGTATTGCTCTTTCCTTCCAAGGTCTCTGTAGGCATCAGAGTCCACATGGAAAGACTTTATTCAGTTCCAAATAAGTGTGTTTTAAAGATTCATGTAGGAGGTCTCGAGCTATGAACAAAAAAGCTGGCCTGATTTGGAGGCTCAGCTGGACAGAAGTTCAACGAAGGTAGACATTCAAATGCCAGATGTCACATTTAGGTTCTTACAGAGGTCAGTTCAGGGAAATCTGTACCCTCCAAGGATAATATGGTACTCAATACTGAGAGTGAGGGAGGCCAGTGGTAGGTTTCATGATATGGTGTCAGATAAGCTCTGGTCCAAGTGCTGGGAAACAACACAGCTAAGACTGATGTTCTTTGCCAGTGAATGGACTCATATTAGTAGCTGAAATTCCTTGAGTGTTGAGTTGGCCAGGCTTGTGGATCGCCAATGTTTAAATAGAGGATGTGTTAGAAAGATTTAGGAGAGACCAGAAGGTACCGATTCTTCATTCAGACAGCTTCAGTCAGAAGTAACATGGGTTGATTATGGAGCTTGCTGAGACATTAGGTTATTTGAAAACTTTGTTGAGTATACATTTTTTTATTGCTAAATATATAATTCAAGGTATCAAAACTGAGGACCTAGGAGAAGGCTGTGCTCCTGATAGGCTCATGAGAGTGCTCTAGCAGACCATCCAATCATAATTAAGGCATTGCATCATTATCCAAAGGTGACAATCTCTAGGTATAAGAATGACTTGTGTAAAAATTTTTGGTATAGCTCTTTATGATTTCCTAAGACACAGTAGCTCAGGTGCTGGTGAATAAGAGACTTGGTAAATCAGTTGCAACAGATCCTTAGACTGAAATACTACTGAACAATAAAAAGGGATAGAACTATTTTTACATGTACAATCAGGGATAAATCTCAAAGTCTTGAGGTTTGCCCATACTTTTATCTATTAGGTGCCTATCTGGACACTGCTAGAGGCAACCACTCTTTTGATTTTTTTCTACCATAAATTAATGCCACCTGTTCTAGAACTTGAGATAAATGAAACATGCAATTTGTACTCTTTTCTGTAAGGTGTCTTTCACTCTGTCTTTCACTCAGAAGAATGGCACTGAAATTCACTCCTCTGGCTCTTACAGGACTTCACAGGTTAGTCCTGTAATTGACTAGTAGTTCAGTTGTTATTTATGAGTGATAACCTATTGTATGAATGATCCATTTATCGTTCATCTGTTTGTCTATTGATGGATGCCTAGAATGTTTTCACTTATTTTGTTGTTATGAATAAAGCTCCAGTGAACATTTTAATATAAAAGTTTTATGAGTTACATTTTTCATTTCTCCTAGATAAATATATAGGAAGGAAACTGTTGGATATCAGAGGCCAGGTGATATTTAATTTTATAATAAATCCATTATAATAAATCCTAAACTTTCCTCAGAAGGTGGTACCATTTTATACTTTCACCAACAATATGTGATTGCTCCACACATTTGTGAACTGTTGGTGTTGCTAACTTTATTTTTGCCATTTTTGTATGTACACAGTGGTATCTCATGTTAACAATACTGTTCTTCAATGTATGAAAAATTCAATGTGTGAAAGTACATTCTAAAAAACCCCTCAGAACATAAAGATAAGAATCTGGATAGCATCATTGTTAATTGGATGGTTCTGAACCCTGAAGTGACTGAAACCTCTCACTGGGTCCATACACAGAACGAGAGCTCTATTTTGAAACATTTCCCAGGCACCTCATCATTTTAGCACGGCAGACTGTACTCAGATATATCATCACCCACTTCAACTTCTATTGAATTCTTACAGAAGTTTTGAGATGTGGACAGGAAGATCAGTGTAAATGCTGAATGAAAGGAGTGTCCGGCTACGGACTTGTATAATGGTGTCTGACTTCTTTTGCATTCATATTACCTCCATGGTCTAACAAATTACAAGGGCAGTTTAGAGAAGAGAGAGGGTATACAAAAGCTATTATTTGCTCTCATCTTCCATGGAGTAATTTGTGAATGTATGTTTGTCAAATGGACCAAAATAGTGAGCATTTTTATGTCTGACTTAATTCACTGGAGAATCAATGCCATTGGAACTTACACTCTCATGTGACTTCCTAGTATTTTTTTCAGATGCATAACGTCATCCACATAGTAACACAAAGCAAGAGCAATCATAGCCTAGAAGGCTCAAGCACATTAAATGTGTATCCTAGGCTCTTGGAAAACCAACCTAACATCCTTCTATCCTCCCTATTTTTCCAAGCTATCTCAGTCTCTTGGCTTATTCTCATTCATCCAATATTTTGTTTGTTTGTTTAAATGTGTAGAAATCAAAGATATCTGTGCCAACTGAACTCTGGCATGTCCTCCTAGATGCCAGATTGGCTTCTGAACATTAAAACGGTTGAGACCAAATATTTTTCCTCTATTCTAGGAATGACCTCTAGAGGCACTTATACAAAGGTTTGTACCAGTGGATATATGCAACCTAACAAGTACATTTTCTTAGATTCACAAGGATTACTGAGTCCTAACTACTTTCTCCATGAGAAGCTTCATCTGTCATTGCTATAGTCTCTTTCTTGGCCCTGTTATCTGATTCAGTCTTCCCAGGGATGAAGGATAAGCTCCAGTGTGGCTCTCACTGAGCTCTCTATGGTGTGAGCCAAGGGACAATAGGGCCAACACCATAGAGGCTATGACTCTCCCTCTGCTTACAAGCTGGATCTCAGTCTCTGTCATTGAGCACAGGAATCTGTTTTCTCCTTGTGCACAAGTCTAAAGTGTGGGAATGTCACTTCTCTCTGGGGAAAACGTAATTAAAGAAATCTAGGAGACAGGAGGGAGTGACTGATGGATTCAGTTCCCTTCTTTGTCAGATGGGCTATTTCAAGAGGCAATGGTTCTTTATGGCATGGTCAGGGAAACCTTGTATACACCAGCAACCAGATATTTTCCCATAAAGTGGTGGGCAGTTCTTTAGCTTTCACCTTGTATTTGTTTTCCTTCCCTACCACACTTCCCCTTTCCTCCACAGTCAACTGTCCTATGACCTCACTTGCCAGCAAAACATTAAGTGCATAAGCTCTATGGCACGCTATTTTCTAGAGAGCCTGTTGACTACTCACCTTCCATATTCATAGGACTCATTCAGCCCAAGTAACAACATCTCCTTGACATTTAGGAAGAACATGCCAGATATGCTGAAAGGAAATTCCAGAGTCGTTTCACAGCGGAAGCAGTACAGAAGCAACGGGACTGATCCAATCCGCGGACTGGGAAGAAGACCACATAGTTTTGAAGTTACACACTCTGATGTGTTTGTTTAAGACAAAGAAAAGATACAAATAGTCTGAATTTTTTTTATCTAAAACAATCTTCCATCCTCTTAGTTTTCCTTCATAGCTTTTATGGATATCTGAAATTATACCAATTTCTTTTCTCTCTGTCTCTCTCATTAGCTTCCTAGCATGAAAGTCTACATGAGTGTGGGGGTTCTTGTCTGTATGTTTAAAGCTGAATTCTTAGCACACTGAACCGAAGTTGTATTGTAAGGCCAGAAGAGGTTTAAAATATTGATCTTAAGTATTCATTTATCCATTCATTTGTTGATTTATGAGTCACAAACTTTTATTAAATACTTAGGTAAGCAGACACACTTCTTAAAATGGTCTTCATAACAACACTTTCAAAGTGTCTGGATACCTTCCCTGTGAATGTTTTCTGAGCCTAAGTGCTCGTTCACCCTAGTAGAATCCTATGCTGTTATTACCAGAGCCTATATTTGGTTAATATGCACTTACATAAATGAGCTAATTGGCAAAATGATGAAATACTTCCATTCCAGTTAATAAATAGTATAATAGTAACTGCAAGAGATTATATGATTAATTTTTAATATAATTTGTCATGTACCTCATAAGTTAAAGTTAATTATCATATACGGTATCACAATGATTATAGTTAAATAGATTTTCTGATATAGAGTATAACTGATTATAAAGATCACTGCATAAGATTATCTCAGACAGTATTCTCTGGAATAGAAAACTTGACAGCTTTTAAGAGTTTAGCAGAAGTGAGAAGCTGCCACTGCACATCACATGGCATTATTCTGGTAAAGTGATATTTTCAATCTAGTGATCTTTACAATATCTGATGATGTTATGACAGTAGTGGCCCTGACAGCATGCCTGAGAGGAGTGTGGATGTGGATTCTGATAACCCCACAGGGCTGTGGAGTGGACCACATGATAGCCATGGAAGGGAGTGATTCTCCCCTGCTTCACTTCACTCCAGTTTATGGAGCAATGGCAGTGGAATTGCAAGGAGGGGTCAAGGGTCAGGCACTCCGGATCTGGGTCACGTGCAAAGTGCTGACATCCAGGGGTGGCCTGAATGCAGATGAGGTCAGCATCCAGCTGCACTCTGCATGGACTGAGGGGTGGACGGCAATAATCTAATGACTCTCCTTTCTGTGGAGGAATCGGTAAGCAGACCTTACCCCATCTCTTATGCCAAGTCATGGTTCAGACAGGGACTTTTTAATCTAGAGATCCACATCCAACAAAGGCAACACCAAAATGTATTAAAATAATCATATAGCTTGGAAACCATTATGATGCAGTTAATATCTGATAATATCATTTTTAAGCATGACGATGGTGGCTTGATAGTGGGGCATTTGGAATTCTACTTATACTTTTGTCATTGTAATTGAAACACTATCTTTATACCTTCCCTTACAGTGCCAATTTTAAAAGTAGTTTAAGACTTATTGTAAGTTGAAAAGCAGTGTAATATTTCTATAGGCCCTCTAATCAATTATTACTCCTCAAATAATAATATCAAACATAAATTATCACAGTAGAGTTCAAATAAGGAAATTAACAATATTTGAATTATTGACTTGAGCAGAGAACTTGTTCAGATTTCAGTTGGTTGTGTGTGTGTGTGTGTGTGTGTGTGTGTGTGTGTGTGGTTTATTTCTATTGTTAAGGACAGTCTTTCCTCAGATCTCTGTGCCAAGGCTGTGGAGGTTTAGCTATTGTCAGGCAGAGGTAAAGCTAGACATAAGCGCACCCCCATGTACTCACATTCCATTTATTTAAGAATATTCATCCCATATGGAGAAATAGACCATGTTTATTAATCACTCCAGAAAGTATGTAATTTCATTAGATGGAGCCCTGTCTCTGGGCACTGACTCATAGGAGGGAATGGCTCCCCAGCGACTCAGAGCCCCACGACACGCTCTGTGGAGAACACATTTTGGGGTCAGCTGCTTGAATGCACTGCTGGAATCCCAGGCAGCAGTGGATAATGGCACGCCAAGGGCTGCAGAGCTGTCATAGCCCAAGCAGGGTTATTTGTGGCTTCCAAAGAGGGGCTGTAACCTTTTATGGTATCCACAAATCTCAGCCTTCAAGAGTCAGGGAGAAAATGTAACCATGCTGTTTTACCTAGCCAGCTCTTTCCCCACCTTTCTCCTCTCCGCCTCCTACTACCATTCCACCCCTATCCCTGGTAGTCCACACACACATCCCAGAACAAAGCACGCAGCACTGGGTACTGTCTTAGGACCACCTAAAAAGGCCAGGCTTCCCTTCTGTCCTTCTGATTCAGTGAGGTACAGTCCAAGTAAGTTGTTGGCAAGTGGAAGTTTTCTAATTTGAGGCTCTGAATGCTGTGTGCTTTATAAGGAGATAAAAAAGTCTTACTTTTTGGCTGGGACATTTTGAATGCAAGTGTAGGTCCAGAACATTCATGTCTTCACCTGCATTGTCTACCTGTCAGACCTGTTCAAATTCCAGAGCTCCAGAGTACCTCTCCTATTCTTTATGGGGACATGAAATGTCTCTAGTTGTCACTGTTGCCATAAAGACAGGGCTTGAGTTTCCTTTTCTTTGGGAAAGCTTTGACCCCTTTGTATGTTTATTCACTAATTCCTTCACCAAGGGAATCAAATTAGCGAAATGATACAACTGCATGCTTGCTTTGCAGTCAGAGAAATTTGGATTTCAGTATTACCTCTAACACTTACTGGCTATGTGACTTGGATGTTAGGTTAGTCTTGTACCTTGATTTTGTCCCCCAAAATTCATATATTGAAGTTCTGATTCCTACTACTTCATATTGTGATCTCATTTGGATATAGGGCCTTTACAGAGGTAATCCAATTAAAATGACATTATTGGATTGGATATTAATCCAATATGACTGATATCTTTCTAAGTGGGGGATTTTATAGGTGGAAACACACAGGAGGAATGCCATGTGACATGAAGACAGGCATGAGAGCAATGCTTCTACAAGTCACAAATGCCAAAAGATTGTCCACAGACCAGTACAAGCTAGGGAAGAGGTCCAGAAGAGATAATTCCCTCACTTCAGATGAGACCAAATTTCTGCTACCTTTATCTTAAACTTTGAGTTTCCAGAACTGTGAGAAAATAAATTTCTAGAGTCTAAGTCACCAAGTTTCTGGTATTTTGCTACAGCAGTCCTAGCAAACAAATGCAGAGGGTTCCTCAGCTCTCTGAAGTTCAGCTTTCTTATCCCTAAAATGGTAATGATCACTACACAGCAGTTCCCAAACTGAGGTCTCTGAACCACCAGCATCAGCAGCATTTGCGAACCGCTAGGAGTGCAAATTCTCAGACTGTCAGCCTAGGTTTACAAAATCAAAACCCCCAGAGGTGGAGCTCAGAAATCTGTGTGCTAACAAGTCCTCCAGATGAATTCTGATACACAATCAAGTATGATCATTTGTAGCCATGTAGAAACATTCTAATAATATATGCAAAGCTGTAGCACAGAACCAGGCATAGAGTAAGACACAGTAGGCCACAGTAGGATAGAGACAAACAAAAACATGCAATAGATAAACTGACAGATAAATAGACAGATGGATGAATAGATCCAATCAAATATAGGAGATAGCCTATACAAATACGATTGATTTTATTAAGCTTATTTCACAATTTATTTTGTCTTTTAACTTGCTTTATATAAGTTAATTCTCACAAAAGAGCAATGAGTTGAGACATTAGTAGAAGAATGAGAATGTAGCCAGCTGTTCAGGGGATCATGTGGTTGGCAAGATCAAACGGCATTATGCGCTCAATGTGTGTAGAGCAGAATGAGCCTTTCAGTTAGCACACACCAAATTCTGGATGCTGTTATTATTATTATTATTATTTTATGTTATTTTCATTGTTGAAATACAGAATGGAGGTTCAGAAAGGCAGCAGGACTTGCAGAGAGAGCAGAACTGGTTAAACAAAGTCTCCTTTCAAACCCTCAGCAGATGGTCCCCATCCTTGGCTACTTCCACTGTGTCTTATAGTCTCTTGTAGGAGATACTGTTAAGTTTTTCTCAGCTTCTGCTACAGTTCCTTTGGGTGCCCATTACATTATCTGCTCCCATAACTTGTGGTTCCTTTTCAAATCACAATACTTGGACAGCTCATCTGACTGCTCTGTGGTTGTGTGTCCTGATAATTTATTTTCTGGGGGAGCACAAAGTTGAGTCCTGGAACTGGGGAGTAGAGAGTTTTGAAGGTGTTGGAGTTTCTATCGGGGTACAAGCATGTTCAGGGAATCAAGGATTCATTCTGTGGTTTCCTTCACAACTCAGTGTTTTTTTTTTTTTTTTTTTTTTTTTTTTTTTTTTTTTTTTTTTTTTTTTTTTTTTTTTTTTTTTTTTTTTTGCGGTACTGGGGATCGAACTCAGGACCCTGCACTTGCTAGGCAAGCGCTTATTCCACTGAGCTATATCCCCAGCCCCCTGCAACTCAGTGTTGATCACAGAGCCAGGTTTGCTGTGTAGATGGTGGCTTCCCTTTCAGTCCGTGGGTCTGAGGGGCAGCGCCAGAGAGCTTCCTGCCATGATATTGGAATGGTGAACACTATTTGGAATGGTGAACACTCAGAACAAGAAGAGTCTAGTTTTGCATTATGCTAAATGTATCCTCCAAGAATCTCTAATTTGAAACCAATTGCCCTCATGTTCAAGAGCTTCTCAGCTCTAACCCATCCTCTCTTTCCTAAAATGGCCATTATTATCTCCTGCTGTTCAAACTCCGTGGGGCAGGTGCTTTAGGCAAGAAGGTGCTTGGCAGGGCTAGGATCCTCTTTAGCTGTGGTCACAGCTCTTCCTGTGGTAGCCTTTACATCTCTTCCTAGATGCACAGGGGGCCTTATGGGAAAGCATCTTCTCAATGAAGCCGCTAGCTTGAATTTTTCTATTTCCCCTTTCATTGTTCCTTCAGCTGATTTTCCCCCCAACTTTCTGCCTCTGTTCCATGATGCCTTTCATATCCCTTGTGCCTCAATATGTTTGACTTCATGATTGGAAGACAATGGATACTGACTGATGGTTTCCTCTCTGGAGCATCTGCTCTGTGGTGAGAGGCTAGGTGGCACACTGTAAGTCTTCTAATTGGGGAGGAATTAAAAAACAGTGTCTCTTCGTGCTTCAAATTGGACACAACATTCTTCCAGCCACAGGAGACTCAGATCAAACAAATGGAGCCAGATCTCTATGTACATACCTATGTCCACATGTGTGCACAGACAGTTCATAGAGTACACATTTATCGAGCTGCTATTTATTGCATTTGTATTGTTGCTTCACTCAGTCAAGTCTGTGGCTATAATAATGAACATAATGGTGTAATTCCTGTATTATAGTTGCTGACCTTGAGAAATGCCATGCTAGGTCCCAAATCCCTTAAGAATCTTTTTTTTTTTTTTTTTTTGAGAAAGAGTCTCAGTATGTAGTCCAGCATGGCCTTGAACTCATGGAAAGCTTCCTGCCTCAGTCTCCAGAGAGCTGGGATTACAGGTGTGTGTTTCTACATCTGGCTCCTTAAGAGTCTTAAAAATTATTTTATTAAGTTAGAACTGCTTTCCTTTGTTGATATGCCCATATTTTATGATGGTCAGGAGTTCCATCCTGGTTTCTAATTGATATAATAGAGATTGAGAAAGGAAATGAGAGTCCAGGAATCAGCAGGCAAGAATAGGAATCCATACTACTAAACCAGTTGGGTAGTCCTGGCCACATGTAGCCTTTTTTTCTATGGGGCACATGCTCAGAGCAAGAAATTGAGTTATTTGGACAACTCAGTAGTGGTTGTGTGATATCCTGAGCTCTGAAGAGGAAAAGTGCCTTTGATCTTTATTATAATTAAGATAATGCTGGCCACTATAACAGATAATCACTTAGTATTCAACCACAACAAGTGCATATCTCCTGCCCACAACAAATTCAGTTGGTGAAGGAGTCTACACCTAGTTACTAAGTGTGCCAGATTGTATGGGTTTTATTATCTTTAGGATGTCCATTCTGATGGTAGCCTGCATGTGGACATCCACCCAGTAGAGAAGAGAGGAGAGGGAATGTAGTTTTATAAGCTAGGTTGAAAGAAGTGTGCAGTCTTCCCCAAGTTTTACTAATCAATCATTCAATTTACAAATCAAGCACATGGAAGCACTCAACTTTTAGAAAGACTGAGAATATAATATCTCTGTGTGCTTACAAAGAAAGGGAACTAGATTTAAGAACTATCTAGTAATCTCTGTCATAGATTTTAAGAAATATTTGGATCCTATAGTCACCACACTGGTTTTGAAATTTAACACAGTCTCTGAAGCTACAGTCTCTAGGGAAAATGTACTGAGAACATAGTTCCTTAGAGAAAGAAGCAGATAAATGATGGATACCTGGCAACATCACTTGGCAGCTTTGTTAATGATAAACAGTACTTGTTTAAAGGCTATGATAATTTGTCTATTGGAAAATGAGACAAGAAATTGCTATTGACATTGGCTATCTATGATAGTTGCCTATTCAACTTCTCTGGGCATGACCCAGCAATATTTTCCAGGAAAATGTGGCAGATTTCCTTTACAAACCAATTAACACAACAACCCATAATGTATAGTAAATAGAATAGAAAAGAACAAGAGAGAAAGTATTTTATTTTCCGTATCTCATTTTATCTCTCCCTACTCCACTGTTTAGTCAGTGAATGGAAGGGTTACCGTAAGGCCTAGGATTTAAACAAGAAATCCAAGATCATTTACTCTCAAGACTTAAATTCCAATGGATCATTAAACTTTTACATCTTATGGTCATCTAGTACTGGGTTAAGAGGGCCTGAGCATGAGGCTGACCTAATGAGAATTTAGGAATATGGGGTTTGGTCAGGGCCTTCCTGATAAAGATAGTATCCTTTCAACTCCTTCAGGCAGACTGAAAATCTTTTTACAAAAGGGGAGCATGGTGTCATTTACTGTACAAAACACGGACTTTGAGTCAAGAGTAATTAAGTGTGAATTTTAGCTCCATCACTTCATCTCGCAAA
Organism: Dinomys branickii; assembly: GCA_004027595.1. Lineage (NCBI taxonomy): Eukaryota > Metazoa > Chordata > Mammalia > Rodentia > Dinomyidae > Dinomys > Dinomys branickii. The sequence goes on along the minus strand of PVLD010011009.1, from coordinate 55,599 downwards.
ATATCTGTTTAGCATCTATTAAAATGGAGCAATGACATTTACTTCTGAGAGTTGTTCTGTAGATGAAATCAAATAACTTCCCCAAAGTACAAAACACAATGCCCCATCCACAAGGGGCACATGATATTAAAGAGCTGTCTTCAGAGTGAAAATGAACACCCAAAGCGCCTCCTATGTGCAGTTTGCACAGAGGCAAAATCACACAAGCATAAGGGCAGTTAGTAGTAATCAGTGGAAATCTTTGAACAATAGAGTGATTATTTTCCTTGAATTCATTGTCAACAATAGGATGTGTCTGGTGTGTAATGATTTATATTTACATGTACCATGAAATGATAAAAACTCCTGGAATTTGAGCCCATTTTTTTCCCAGATTAGGAGACAAAAGGCTGATTCTGGGGGCTTTGCATCCATAAAATTTGTCAACTACACATTATAGGTTCTCAGAGTTCCTTAAGTGAGGAAGGCAAGCTTGTCTTTGGATGAAGATATATCAGGATTGGACCTTAAGTCCAGTATTACCTTCTCCAGAAAGAAGTTTTCTATCACCAGATCAAGACATATGTATTTCATAAATCTCTTGCTGATGTGTCCTAGAAAATTCGCTTGTATTTTCTTAGCATGGTTCGTTCATTCGGTGAGCAAGGAGAGAGTAGGGTACAGTAACTCGGGCTCATCAGCTGTGTGTCTGTCATTCTGTTGACAACATAGACTCACACAGAGTTCCAAGGGTGATTCTCATTGAGGGGGAAAGTTCAAGTACATGGTTCTATCTTTGTGATCCTATAATCTGAATATATTTTGTTTCTCTTTTCTTTTTTGTGTCTGTTTCCACATTTTGTAATGCTGGAGATAGAACCTAGAGCCTTACACATGCTAGTTACGTGGCCGACCATTGAGTTATACCTCACAGCTGTGCTTTTTGTTTTTTCAGTTTTCAGTTGTTTATTACTCACTGTCACTGTGTGAATGGACACTTCCTCTTTCTTAGAAATATGGAGTCCCGTCCCCTCCATCCATTCCTGGAGAAATAGCAGGTACTTTGGACTGGATCACTTGAATATCATACAGAGCACAGTGGCCATCTGAAATCCTACAAGAAAGGTAAGCAGGTAAAGAAGAGAAAGTCTGTGTCAGCACTCAGTAAGAAGTACCCAGAAGAATGGGATAAGAGGCTGATGTATATCTTAATAAGTTCCTTTAAACTCCTGAGCAAACCTTGGATGCAAATAGTTCACTTGGAAAGTGACTTCAAAAGTCATAGATACAGACATAGAGGGAGAAGACAGGGAAGATTGAAAAGTCAGCAGTGTCCTTTTGAAAATCCTCTGAAAACCATGGAGAACACATTTCATAGGACACAATCACCAGATTACTGCAGCCCCTACCTCTGTCTGTCATGGACTGAGGGCTGCTCTGGGATATTAGCCACCCATCCCCCAACTGACTGTGCACTTCTGCATTGAGCCTGACTGTGGTATAGCAAGCTCCTGTAGCCTGGGAAGAGATCTCAGAGAAGATAAAAGATACAGACAAAGGTGTGAAGCTGGAAACATGGTGGGCTAAGGAAATATGAAATCTGAACACCAATAGTATCTTGCATAACAAAATGTGTTGCAAAGTTTCCCTTCTCCAAGTCTTCACAGCTGGTAAAAGGCAGAATATTGGAACATAGTCCTCTTAGACTCCAAATGATTAGGAACTCAGAAGAAACTACACGTTTAAGTGCATTTTAAGTTTAAAATGCACATTACTTAAAATGCACATTTAAGTTTAACACATCACGGTCGGAATTATAAAAGTGCATTCTGTCTCTAAGATAAAAATGGAGCTATTGCTTATATTAAACAAGAAGAGACAGAGGAAAAATGGAATGAAATTCAATTAAGATTGTTGGGAAAAATTAAATTAATAACTGGAAGAATTAAGAAGTAGAACTGACAGTGTGGAAAATTGAGTTAGCTGGGCAAAAGCTAAACCAAAGAAATAAATCAAGAAAACAGAAATTAATAAAGAGAAATGAAAAGGAACATTAGAAAATTTGACATTGATCATGGAAGGTCAATATGCATGTAATAGAATCTCTTATGGGTGATACGAGGAAGTGGGGAATCAATAAGGTAGCAAGAGGGAGGGAGGATCAGGTCTCTCAATCTAAAACCATGTTCATAAAAATAACACAGATCAACTTACTAAGAGCCAAACAACACAGGATTGGCTGGGATTTGGGGGATTTTGAAGGAGAAAAGAATAGTATATAAAAAAAAACCTTGAAAACCAAATAGAATGCCAATGAATAAGAACTCTAATTATGAACTACTACCTTGAGACCATAAAGTTAAGTGAAATAAATCAGACACACAAGCTTAAATACCACATATTTTCTCTTATATGAGAAACCCAATATGAAAATAATGAAATTAAAGATAGATAATAGGAAGTAGAGAGATCTTTTTAAAATGGAGAGGGAGACCAAGAAATAGAGAAATGGTAGAGGAAGAACAGGAAAGGGGACTAAAAATAAAAAAAAGAATGGAAATGTGTTATGTACATGTATCAATATCGCCCAAGGGAAGTAATTCTTATGTAATGCACACACGTACTAATAAAAAGTAAAACCTGGAAAGAATAACTATGAACTGCCAGTATAAAGGTGGTTTTTAATATAACACACAATCCCACACATAAAAAGACATGTCTGCTTATAGTTTGAAAATCACTTATTACAGATTTTAGAGTCGTCATCCTAGGAAATAAGAACCTTGTGGAACTATCAGGTATTTAATTCTCCTTATAATCAAATCCATTATGAAACTACTCCCCTCACATGCTTATTTATTACTTCTATTTTTAAAAAAATTTATAACTAAAAATTACCTTTGCTATGGACAAGCGAAAGCTTTCTGGAAGCCATTTCCAGTCAACACATTTTCCCTCTTTACTGTTCCCAAAAGTTACACATCGCAACTCTCTGTCATTCTAAATGTCTAATAATTCCCTCAATCTATAATTTGCCTACATTCCTCATTACATTTGTTTTTTTTTTTTAAATGTTTTATTTGGGGTATCATTTAGGTGCAGTGAATGTCATCCTTTCATACAGCCACATAACTACTATTGCAATGAAGACACAAAGCAATCGATCATGCTGAAAAATTTCTTTCCTTTGTGATCAATCCCTTGCCTCCTCCAGAGCCTATGAAAATTACTTATCTGTCATCTTTCTCTTTAGTTTGGAAATTGTTGGGCTTTTTTTTTTTTTAATTTTTGATTCTGATTTCTTCTACTTAGTGTGGTGCATTTGAAGTTTATCCTGCCTGATGCATATATCTGTAGTTCATTCATTTTATTGGTGAACAGTATTCCATCTTATACATTAGTAGTTTTGAACAATTATGGGTGAAAACATTGCAACTATTTTACCTGTAAGTTTCTTTTGCACAATCTTATATTTTCACTTCACTTATGTATTTTCTGGTTTCTAAGATAACCATGTGGTTTAATTTTGTAAGAAAATGTCCAACTGTTTTCCAAATCAAGTATATATGTCGTTTTGCACTCCTAAAGTTCTAGTAACTGTATCCTTGTGAGAATATTGTACTGTGTTCCTTACGTCCTGCCCCATTTTAATAGAGGTGAAGTTGTATCTGATTATAGACTTAGCTTTCATTATCATAATGACTTATGATATCAAATGTCACCTCTCTATTTGGAATTTGTATATCATGTTTGATGAAATAGCTGTTAAAATGTTTTTCTGTTTATAAACTTTGATTGTCACCTTTTCTTGAAGAGATCTTTATATTTAAGATATAAATACTTCATTGGATAAGTGTTTCTCCTCATTTGTGGCTTGTTTTGCTTCATTGGAACAGGATCCTATGAAAAGCAGAAGGTCTTAATCTTGACCAATTTCAACTTACCATGTTTTTCTTTTAGTGATTTATGCTCTTAGTAGTATACATAAAATGTCTTTGCCTAACCCAACACCACAGATATCATCTTCTATGTTGGTTCTAGAAATACTATAATTTGAGGTTTTACATTCAGATCTATGATATATTTTGAGATAATTATTGTGCATGGTATAGGTATAGATTGAAATTAATATATTAGTATATGATGCCAAATTTTACCATGGATATACTATTTTTTCCATTTAGTTATTTTTATATCTTTATGAAAAAAATCTATTACCAATATATGTGTGGATCCAAGTCTGGGCATACTTGTGTACCATTAAGTTATTACCATATCTTTTCATCAAATTACATTGTTCTGGCTACTATAGTCTTACATCAGTTCTTTTATTCCCATTGCATTTCCATATAAATTGTAGAGCTAGCTTATGTATTTCTACCAAACGTATCACTAAGATTTTGATTGAGATTCCATATAATATGTATGTTATGAAGGAGAAAGTAACATCTAATGGTGAGTCATCCAGTCTATGAACCTGATCTATCTAACTTATTTGATGATTTTATTTAAATTATTTATGGACATAAATTTTTAAAATAGGCCATTATTATTTCATGGTCTGTAGGGTTTGTTGTGATATTTTATTTTATTCCTGGTACTTTAAATTTGTACTTTTTCTTTTTTGTGTGTTTTTGTTCCATCTGGTTAGAAGTTTATAGATTTTGTTGACTGTTTCAAAGTCAAATTTTTGGTTTCATTGATTTTTCTTTAATTGTTTTTTCAATTACATTCATTTCTGCTCATATAGTCAATGAAAATTGAAAGAATTTCATTTTCACTCTTTTACTTTCTTGTGCTATTTTCCCTGGCCATTTATGATAAAAATTTCTCAGAAAACTGGATGTAAGGGGAAACAACTCTAAACAGAATAATTTTAAAAAATTCTGTCTGAACTGTAAGACTTCATGGTGACAAACTAGATGTTTTCCCCTTAAGATCAAGTACAAAGATATCCCTTACCACCATCCACAGTCAGCACTGTACACAAAGTCCTAGATATTGCAATAAGAGAAGAAAAGAAAAGAAATGAACATTTATTGCAAAGGAAGAAATAAAATGGTTCGCAGATGACAGATAAACTCCAGGAACTGATAAATGATCATCACAAGGTTATGGGAGACAGGTCCATTCATTTCCTAAGGCTGCTTTAAATTACCATTGACTGGGTAGCTCAAAACAATAGAAATTTACTCTCCCATAATTCTAAGTCCTGGAGCCCAAAGTTAATGGGGAAGTAATGATGTGTTCCTTCCAAAAGTTCTAGGGAAGAATCTTTCCTTGCCTTTTTCTATATTATGGTGGTTTCATGCAACCCACAAAAATCTTTGGTTTGTAGATAAATCACTTTAATCTCTGCATCCACCTCCACACGATTTTCTTCTCAGTGGAGGACCGCCTAGGCGACTCTCCTTAAAAGAGAAGCAATTACCTCTGTTTTGGCTGAGCCTGACCCTATTTCCATGTATTGATGTGTACTGAGCTGGCTGGACTTTTCCTTACACCTTCAACTGGCTTTAAGCAATGCGTATCGGTCTAGCTGAGGTGCTGATGGTAACCTTTGGAGATGGTAGGTGTGTTTCCCCAACCTTCTGCTCATGGCACTCGTGTATTTCCTACCACTCTCACAGTCACTCATCCTCAAGCTACTCTCTTCTTCACAATTGAATAAAATCTGGTTTTGGTCCTGGGTATAGGCCTTTGTTCTGGATAGCTATTATCATGGCTGCACTCAGGACCCCTTGGCTCCCTGTAACTACAAATATGCTTTAGTGTCTCTATTCTCGCCATGCGTTGCACTGGAAGTGATAGATTGGAATTAGTTCCCCAGAATTCCAATAACTTTTCATGGAATTACAAATATAAACTTCCTGGGCCATGAAGAGGACTTGAAAGGGCTCTCAATACTTCTCTTAGTGTGACTTTATGTCTTTACACACACAGCTTATGAAGTCTGGATTTAGGACTTATCCTAACCTAGTATAATATCATCCTAACCTAACTGACTACATCTACAAAGACACTGTTTCCAAAAAGTGACAACTACAGGTACTCGGGGTGAGGTTGTGAACATTTCTTTTTGAATGACACAGTTTAACCCACAGTGGTACACAGTGAGATCTTCCAGATTCATGTCAACCCCAGGTGCAAAATAATAAACACTGTTTCAACATGTCTCAAAGTCCTAAGACATTCCAACATTAACTGAAAGTCCCAAATGTCAAATAAAAATCATCAAAGCAAAAGTTTCCAATCTTACCATCTAAATCATTGGCCTTAGTTTGATATGAGCAAGACAGTAGATATGGTCCACTGCAGAAAAAAACTTCACCTCTCTGAATATGTCAAATTATTATTTGAAAGTTATTTCCTCTCAAATACAGTAGTCACAAGAAAGACATTCTCATTTCCAAAGGAGGAAATTAGGAGAAACAAGGGGGTCACAGTTCGCAAAACAGACCAAAACTGATTAAGAAAAATTCCACTAGATTTTAAGGCCGGAAAATCCTCCTCTGTGGTTGCTGTAGCGTGGGGTTGGTGGTCATGGTGTTGCCCTTTTAGCCAGCAGGAACACTGACCACACCCTGTCATCTCTGAGATCCTGTCAGCCCCAACTTTGGAACCTGTAGAGGTCCTGCTGGTGGCGGCCCCACACTCACTCCTTTGGCCCTCGCATACGTGAAGGTACAAAGTCTGACAGTCCTAGGTCGCATGTGATGCTAATGATGTGACATTCTGGAGAAGACAAACTTTAGAGGCTGTGGAATGATTATACAATGAGCAAGCAGCAGGCTGAATTTGGTCTGAGGGCTACAGTTTGCTGATGTCTGGTTTTGACTACTTATATTTGGCTATTCATAGATTTGTTATACTATATATAGCAGGATTGATCTGTCTCAGGGCTTCTCTCCCCCCCGGCAGGCATCCCCTCCAAAGTGATTGTGGTTCCTCGTTCCCTGATGCTTGCTAGCCTTGTGCTGGGAAGAGGAGGATTACTTACTGTATTCTTGTAGTGAAGTCTCTACCTTTAGTACACTCAGGCTGAGTTTTCTCAGTGATTCTGCCATCCCCAAACAACAGGTGGTCTCTACTTGTCTAAGTATGGGACAGTTTTTTCTGCCACTCTTGGGTTACTGGGATCCTTACTGTTTTGTTATCTTTTTGCACCCACAATGAGATTCAGTGGGCTTGTGGCTCTTCAGCCAGTGGCTGAAGTTTTTGATTCATTGGTGTATGTTTGGGCTGGAGGTTACCCTCCCCCACACTCTATATTTTGAAGTCCTAACCTTTAGTACTTCAGAATGTGATCTTATTTAAGATAAGATCTTTACAGACATAATCAAGTTAAAATGAAGCCATTAGGCTGGGCTGTAATCCAATATGACTGGTGTTGTTATAAAAATAAGACATTTAAACACAGACACGCACAGAGGGAAGATGGTGTGTAGACAGAGACAGAAGATAGCCATCAACAAGCTAAGGGAGAGGCCTGGAACATATCCTTCCCTCACATCCCTCAGGAGGAACTAACCTGCTATTGTTGTGATATCAGACCTTTGCCCAAACAAAAAATTTCTGTTATTAAGTCACTCAGTCTTGTACTACATTAACATAGCCATAGTAAACTAATAAGGACTGAAAGATCTGGGTGAGATTTCTCCCTCTTTCCAACAGCAGAGGTTCCTCCTTCACCAGCTACTAAGGATCCTTCTTTTAGTCTCTGGCCAGCCCCATTTTTTTTTCCCCTTGCATTCAGTGAACTGTGTTGAAAAAGGTCCTGGAAGTGAGCATACATTGTCTTCCTATACACCTCACCTGTACGCTGGGTTTCTAAAAACTCACAATGGTTCTCACCTAGCTGGAGCAATTTATTAAAGCTTTTGACTTCCTATCCCCTTGTATGCTAGCCTAATTTTCCTCCCATCCTCCCCACCAGACAAATTAGCACGCACATTTTATCTTTCTTTGGAGTTCCCAGAAATTCCAACCTGCTTAATTGATCTGGAATCCCAGATTTCAAATGAATTCAAGAGAAAAAAAATCACGAGTTTGCAGTCAGTGTTTTCTCATTTGTAAGCTTGCAACAATCCTGGCTTCAGTTTTTTACATCCTTAGGAGAAGCCGGGAGGCTTTTTGCATTTCAAACTGTGTATGCCTCATCCTTCCACTGCTGACCTTCTCCTGATCTGTTTCCTGGGAAATGCTAACATGTATCAAAATTCATGCTACTCTCATTACCTCCTTCAGGAAGCAGTCCCTTACCCCAGGAATAGAATCAGTTGATAAAGCCTGTGTGTTCCCACAGTACAGTATAGGGTGCAGCCCTCTCTCATTATGCTTTGAACTGCAAATATTTCGTATTATGCCTTTCTCTTCCACTAATCTGTGAAGCATTTGAGAGGAGAGTTCGTATCTTTGCCATTTACCTTCCCACATGATGTCCACCATGAAGTGAGCACTCAGAACAATCTAGTTCAATTGAAGTTTCCTTGAAATGTTGAAATGCCGCTCCTCATTCCAATGGAATAAAGTAAAACTTCACAATCACTTATGCAGGAGAGACTTCCTGGCCTCCTTCTTCAGAGATAACCCAGTTGTTTCTTTAGGACAATATTACTCCATATCATACATACCTTACAGGCACTTCTAAAGAGCAAAATTAGATCGTAAGCAACAGGGCAGAGTGGCTAAGAGTCAGGTTGCCTTAGCTTTTGATTCCTGGCTTCTGTTTGTACTTACTCAGTGGCTTCCTGCAATAAAACTTCACAAAGCTCTTTCCTAGTCTTTATAATAGTATTTACTTCCAAACAGTTATTGCAATGATTAACTGTGAAACTTCATGTACAATACCCCATCATAGCAGATGATTAATTAACAGCTAGGAATATAAACAGTTTTGTTTACTGCCTGTGTTATCTCCCCAACAGGTCACACGCCAGGCTCTGAAGCTTATTAGGACAGTCATTTACTTCCAAATCAATGATACAGTTTTTCAGAAATCCGTATATAATCTCCAAATAGTATAACCATTCGGGTTAGTCCAAAAGAGAACCGGGGAAGACATAGTCACCGGTCACAATGCAAGAGAAAGCGGCAAACACTGAGTGTTACTGTGGTACTTGTCAAGTACCCACACCTGTCGTAAATGGTGTGCAGTGCTGGTTTGGAATGAAAGCTCACATGCTGGACAGACATGGTTGGTTTAGACCCCTGGCTCTCCCACGTGGGAGTTATATAATTCCAGATGAATCATGTTCAGTTTCTGCACTTATAAAACTGGGCTGTTAGCAATGGTATCTGTTTTTTAATGCCTGCTATCATCATAGGCGATTCAGAATCATTTGCCGCTAACTGGGTCGCTTCATCCTAAAGGGTGCGCACGTGTCATTTCTTCCGGTTCATGGCGCAGCCGGCCTCCCGTTCTACCCGCTCTCCTGTGCTGCTCCGGGTGGAGCAGGTTTTCCTCTCCGGCACACACTCCGCAGAGGAACTTGGGAAAGGAACAAAATGTGAGAATAAGCCAGACAGCTTTTCCACTTTGTAAAACGCTGTGTCAGAGGCTGAGCACGGAGCAGTCTGCAGCCCTTGGCTACAGGGTGGGGCGGGGGTGTCTCTTTCCTGTGCTTCTTCCGGGTGCCCATCATCCTCACCCTCCAGTACAGTTCTCCGGCGTTGCAGTCCTGACACGTTGGCTCCTCCACTCCTGTGCTTTGTCCCCGCCCTCAGTGACTGTATTTTTATAGCGACAAGGGCTGAGGTGGGCACTAGGCAGAGCCTGCGGGTAGCCTGGCACAAGGCAGGGCACTCCGCAGTTACAGCTGCTGAGCTGGGTCTTGGGCCTGACAGCACCGATGAAGCCCTTTGTTCCTGCAAATGGGCCTTTCCTGGCAGTGATGGAGCTCGCCTGCCGTCCAGCCCTGCTCCCGCTCTGCAGCTGCAGCCATTACCCTAAAGTGGTTTTATTGATCTGCTGACTCCTGGTCTGCTGTCTGCACTCCTCCTCCCCCTCCGCCTCCCCCTTGCACCCCATCCTTGAGCTCCCAAATGCTCTGTGGTCGGCCTCACACGTGTGGAAGTTTTCTTCAGGGGTGAATGATGATTTTGAAGTTAGATTAGACAACTGCACTTGTCTCATGTGAAAGCAGATGTTCTTCTAGTGTCCACACTCTCAGACTAGATACGTCTGCATTTTCCAAGCACACCTTACCAAGATTTAAATTTTTTGTCCCTTCAAGTTTATGATCTAGAATGAATAAAAGACATGAAAGTGTGATTGCCAAGGCTGCACTTTGGTGAATTATAGTAAATTTTGCCAAGTGATGATTCCCTGTTTTAAACAATGACCAGCTGCATTAATGTTGATACAATCTGCATGTAATCTGAATAATCTGAAGTAATTACTTTTGCACAAGTTTAGCTACAAGTTCTTTAAACATTTATATTCTAATTTTATTTTACCAAACTTGAGACATAACAGTTGTATCCCACATTGACAGATGAAGAAAAAAAAAAAAAATCCGAAAGCCCTACACCCAACAGATACCATAGACAGGACTCAAAGTTAAGCCCATCGAACATAAAACTTATTTTTCACTATATGCAAAGCTGCATTAGTGCTACTGCTTGAGATTTTAAGCATATATCTGATTAAACTGTGCTCTAAGCTGTGCATTTTATTTTATGTTACTTATGAAACCCTAGCTGGCTTAATCATTAAGGAAGTTAAGTGTTTTCTCAGTGTTAATCACCTGTACACTGGCCCGCCAGAATCACAACCGTGCCTGAGAAGAGTTTTCACTTTTCTCTGTATTTATCTCTATTGTAGCTCTTACAGCTGTTTTACATATTTTGAGATACTTGGGAGCTGCTGTTCTTCACTGAAAATATAAGACCTAGAGGTGATTAAAACCTCTACCCAAATTCCACGAATAAAGCTCATCTAGAATATTTTCTCCCAGCGTGCTACAGAATCAGAATATAGACGCTGAAGTTTGTGTGCTGTCACCCCTGGATATGTCGGGCACCTGGTCAGAGAAGGTCAGTAGGAACACTATAGAGTTAAGAGGCACCAGAGACCAAGATGCTGTCGTGACCTTTAATTAAACTTATGATCATCTTTTGTGCCTATGAGGAAAGCACATTTAGAGAAGATGTATGTACCTTCCGTAGCCCAGAATGAATTACTGCCTTGTTAGAATAAGAGTGAGGGAGGTCTCTGGAAGAACCAGATTCTGATTATTAGTGAAGCCAGGAGAATGGAGCATCAGTGAGACAATCCCTGTACATAATTATTATTTATTACTATTGAACAATACTATCTGCTGTGCACCAATCCGGTCCACTGCCATATATAAAATTGACTTGCTCTTGGCCCTGCCAAATCAATACCTTCTATTGCAGACTATAGAGGTGACTTTTGTCCTTTATCTGCCCCCATTCCACATTTTTAAAGTGAGAGATATTTAGAGTAAGATGTAATGTTCAGTTTCTCCACTTTAAGGCTAGTGGCTAGAGCTGTTCTTTGCTCTATAGAAAAGTTTAAGACTTTTCTCTTGACTGACATTATCAAATCGGCAGTGTGCTTTCTTTAGAAAAATAGTAGCATAGATTTAGCTAAAAAATGTTCCATAAGGAAAGATGAATTGGGAGGAATGGAAAGGGTATAGGTCTGGAAATGAGAATGTCTGGGATGCAGAATGTAACGGGAATGCCGGGCTCTTGTCGTGACTTTGCTATGGTGAAAGTGAAGACAAGTCACTCAGCAATCTGTGAGCCTCAGTTTCTTCAGACACACAAAGACAGACTGGCCTAAATCCGAGATGTCAAATATATACCACACATATTATCACTCATGACTTATGCTCATAGCAGACATTACTAATCAAAAGCATTCTCAATGATCTAGAGAAAACTAATAGGATAAACGAAATAAATTTGCATATATACTGAAATATTTTTTAAACAATGTTTTAGAGATTTCAGGAACTATTTGAACTTCTCCTTATCTGTTTGTCTGTTTTTTTAAGATAGAATCTTGTTTATTGTCAGTTACTTATACTCTGAGTAACATTTTGGCCATTTGTTAAAGATTATAGTTCACAGTGTATTAGCTATTGTTACTATCTAATTATCTAGTTGTAAAATTTTGTTTTCTTTTTCATATGAATAAGAAGAGTGTTTTTTATATTTTTTATTAATATCTACATATATTACATTTAAACAGCACTTTTCTTTTTGATCAAGCAAAATACAGTCTCAGTACACCCAAATGTAAAAGCCACATTTTGATCAGTTAAAAACTAAAATTCTTAAATTATATTTCCACTCAAGTCTCTTCTACACTAGACACTCCAACACCCTGAAATAGTGTCCAGCTTCCTGCAGTTTTAGGCCAGTGCAACTTTCATAGGTTACACTGATCTTACAAAGCTCTCTTAATTCATTTCAAAGAGAAATGGCATGAATACATTGCCATAAGGAAAAAGACTACTCATGTAATATTTTAAAATTCCTATTATAGAAGAATATTATTTACACTGGAAGTATACTGGTGTTAGAGCTGTTAAATTCTGGGCTCTCTTCCCTTTTCCCTGCTTTGCATGCCTCTCTCATTCACTGTTTCCCTCTAATTTAGTGAATTTAATCTTAACAAAAATTCATAATTGTGCCACCAGCCATTTATTATCATTTGAGGGCTAATTTTATGTAGTCTTGTGTGAAAAAAATCTCCATCATTTATTGCTTATATTTATGTAGGTATATGTCTTGGTTACTTTCCACTCATTGCTGAGACAACATACCTGACACCCAGAATTAAGGAAAGAAAGGTTTATTTAGCTCACAGTTTGTGGAGGTTTCAGTCCATACTCAGCTGGCTCCAAGGCAGAGTGGCACACAGCAGAGGACAACAGTTCATGGTGGTGGGAAAACAGCAAAAGCAACAAGAGCAAAAAAGAGGAGTGGCAGCAAGCAGCCTCTTTCCCTTACATATGCAAACTGTCTGCCTCACAACCATAATCCCAGCATTGGATCACAGATCAGTCATAAACTCTAAAAGCCTGCCCCATGACTGCATGAGACTTTGAAGGGACATCCAGACACAAGCCATAACAGTACATAAATACACAGCAAAAAAACCTACTCTATACTTAATGACAATTATTAACTCTGCTGTTAAATTACATCTGGAAGTAAACACTGAATGGTTGGGTGTCTCCACTGAATGTTTCAGCACAGATTTACTTCTTTGTTGCTGTGAATACATATTTGTCAAATATACTTGAATGTGAAATATACATGTATTTGAGATATATCTATATCTATATCATCTGTATCTATATCAATCTATCATCTACATCTATCTATAACTACCCTATATGTGATGGAGTATTGCTCAGCCATAAGGAAGAATGAACTCATGTCACTTGCAGGAAAATGGGTAGATCTTGAGTTTATAATGTTAAGATGAGCCAGGAGCAATATTGCATTGTTTCTCTTATGTGTGAAACTCAAAATATAAACTAATTAAAGAGCAAATTAAAGAAGAATTTGTAGGAAACAAGGAATAAGACCTTTTGGAGAAGAAAAAGGGGATCAAGAGAAAAAGGGGGATAGGGTAAATGTATAGAAAAAGATCAAGAAATGATACACATGTACCAAGTCCCCAAAACAAATGGAACTATTATGTATACTGATATACACTAATTTTTAAAAAGACATATACAGTCACACAATAAAGAATATACATTTTAAATAAACTATGTCTGTTATTTTTAATGTGTGCCTGGCTAAAAGCTACCAGCCAGTCTTCCTTTTTCAGGTATGTCTGTATTTTTGATTACATCTTTTAATTTACTTAAAGTGAGAAATGTGATTATTCTCATCAAAGCTGAGTTCTGAATGAAGACTAGTTATAAACTTTAATTGAAAGCATGCTTCTTTTTATAAAATAAATGCAGGCATGTATTTTATAAAATCCCTCACGATGCAAGTTTGATCTTATTGTTATTTCAAGTTAGGTTTACTAAGCCTACACATATCAAACAAAAGGCCCTTTGGTTTACAGAGAAAGTTGAGGAAAAATTATCTTTCCAAATGCAAAGGTAAATAAATAAATGAATGAACATTTCCATGTGAAATATGAAATAACACAAGCAGTAAGATTTGTGCCAATATCAGCTTGCATCACAGTTCCAACCGTATCACTTTCTAGGTTTGAGACCTTGCATAGTTATAACTTCTCCAACTCCTTAAAATTTTTAAACATGTTGCAGAAATTCAAGTGGATGAATCAGGTCTTGTACATCTACCTCACCAAGGCTGACACAAACAGCAGAAAGCATGAAAGAAATCATACTGAAAGATTTGATTATATGTTAAAACCTGAAGCATATTTTCATATTAAAACAATTGCTAATGAAATTAGATATTCAAATTCCTTGGTGATATCCTATGAAGCAGCTTTATAGGACTATAAGGAAAACATTTACTCCTTCGTAGGAAAAGGAACAAACTATTTCCTTTCATAAATATTTTTACAGTGTTTGGAGAAATGGAGGAAGTTTATCAGCCTCCTCTTCTGGTATTACAACTTGAAAGGTAAAAAAGGAAGGCCATTTCTTTTTCAGATTCTATATCCCTGGTCACCCTAGCTTATAAGCTGTGCCATAACTATTGAGAAGCCAAGAATTTGATTTATGGGTTCTCACTTTATGAATGGGGAAGGCAACTATTAGTTATGGGTCAGGACTCTCAGAAGCCATTTTCCTCCCACATTTCGGTTCTTCCTGGTAATAAGCACAGCCGTGGCAGGTGTGCTGATCTTCCCTCTCTCTCTTCTTTCCGGGTCTTGTCTTCTCCAGTTTCTGCCACATAATGATAATGTAGGAGTTGTCTCTTGGGGGTGATTCACTAAGGTGACCTAGATTTGGAGCAAATATATAGAAAAAAATACAGTACAAACTATATTGGTCAACTCATCAGGGAATCTTGTATTTCATGCATCTGGATAGAAGAGTGATGATTGCTTGTTGCCCGGGTACTAGTGAGGCAAGACCTGGCCCGGGCTTCTCGCTTTGGTCAGGTCCAGCACCAGTGTGTGGACATTGCTCCTCAGGTACGATGCTGCTGTCCTTTGTAGGTAAGAATAACCCACCTTTCATAGGTGAAGAAAAGCCGTAAAGGCTTGATGGTCACACACTGGAGCTGGAATCTCAAAGAAATGTTCTCTAATTTAACCCATTCCTAGGTCTCTAGTAACTTCTCTCTAGATTTGGAAACATTTATGTGGTTCTCAGAATTTTCTTGCATATATTTCCTAAAATACACTCTGAGGTGTTTCGATAAGGGATGATTTGAAAAGTCTCTGAATTTTTCCAAAAAGTGTTGTATGTGGTAGAAATATTGGGGTTTATAATGTTTCTTTTGTGATTTCTCTTTGTGTTAGTTTTTGTAAGTGTGAACATAGATCATTGCTATTGTTTATATCTGCATGTGCCCCAAGAACTTCATGTGCTCACAGGTGGAGTTTTTGGAAAAATATTGGACCATGGATGGACTATAAGTGACTTGCTGTTAGAAGGTGGGGCTTGGTCAGGGGGTCGGGTGCGTTGTTGTGACCTGGAGAGTTGCATTCTCCTCCCGTTCTCTTCCTCCCCTTTCTGTTTCCTGGCTACCATAACATGAGGAGCTTTCCTGCACTCAGAGATGAAATTTCTGAAATGCGAACCGAAATAATCCTCTCCTCATTTAAGTTGAGTACGCAGGTTTCTCAGCTCTGAGAAAAGTTACTAAAACAGCCACCATATATCCTATATATATATATATGTAGAGAGAGAGAGAGATGTGTGTGTGTGTGTGTGTATACATACATATATATAAGTTTGCTGAGAATAGACACCAGTCCTATAAATGTATCTTCTATTGAGCTTTTGATACTGAGTTTTAAATATCCCAGAAGCCATTTGTGGAAGTGGGGAGAGTTATCTGCGTAGTTCTTGCCTAGATTTGATAACCATTAGCAAAATTTCTCAGTGTTCTTAGAGATAAATAATGGTACTAAAAGCAAGTTTCAAGTCCTGAATTTGGAGATTTACCAGAAGAAAAACTTCACTTACTGTCAGTTTTCATAGATGTTATTATTGGTAGCTAATAAGACATACCAAGGAACAAGTATTGAAGAGTATCCCTTATGTAAATTTGTATATAATTTACATAGATGACATTGATATATATATATATATATATATATATATATATATAATTATATATATATGACAACCAGCATTTGCCACCAAAATTTTATGCATATTTTTAGAACTCACATTAAGATAGTCATGAGGATCAGTAGAAAATGATGGAGGATGCAGATAAAATTCTAAGCACATTCAACTATTTGACCATTGACAAAGGTGTGCTGGAGGAAAGATAGCATCTGCAATAAATGAGGTTAGGAAAACTGGCTATTCACATGCAAAAGATTAAATTTAGACACACACTTCTCACCTAGTACTAAATGAAAATTAAAATGGATGAAAGAAATAAATGTTCAAACAGCAATACTTAACCTGCTGCAAGAAAAAGTTTGTAAAACTCTTTGAAGTCATAGGTGTGGGCAAGGACTCTGAATAGAATCCCAGTTTCAAAAAAATAGTACTAAGAAACAACAAGTGGAATCACATGAAATTAAAAAGCTTCTGCGCAGTAAAAGAAACCAACAGAGTAACAAAAATGCAGAAAAACATTTGGCAGGTATTCCTCAGACAGAGGATTAATATCTAACATATATGAAGAACTTAAAACAATTGAACTCTCCAAAAGGAAAGATCCAATCAAAAATAGGCAAGCATAATAAATATACACTTTACAGAAGGAGAGGTACAAACGGCCAATAAATCCATGAAGCAATGCTCAACATCACTAAGCATTAGAAAAATGCAATTTAAAGCAACACTGAGATTCTATCTTACCCCAGAAAGAGTGGACATAACTGAAAAATCAAATAATGATAAATGCTAGTGAGACTGCAGGAAAATAGAATCTTGTGTTGTTGGTGACAACATACACTAGTACAACCACTATGGAAATCAGTAGGGTGATTCCTTAAAAAGCTAAAACTAGAAAATCTTTTTGATGCAACTATTCCCCTTCTATGTGTCTTCTCAAAACAGTTAAAGACATCATATTACTGTGATACATAGATACCCACGTATAATAACACAAAATTCATAATAACTAAATCTTGGAAGCAGTCTTTATGACCATCAACAGACAAGTGGATAAAGAAAATGTGGTATTTATACAGAATGGGGTACTGCTCTGCCATAAAGATAATTTTAGGAAAATAGATGCACCTTGAGACCATAATGTTAAGTGAAATGAATCAGACACAGAAGCTTAAATGTTGTGTGGTTTCTTGTATGAGAAACCCAAATTATAAATAAAGAGCACAGTAAAAGATAGTGGGAAGTGGGGAGATGCACCTTTCTCAAATGGGAAGGGATCAAAAGATGAAGAAAGGAGTAAGGAGGGCAGCGGACGTGGATGAAGAAGGAAGTTAAGGTGTGTGCTATGCATCTGCACAACCTCCACACAAGGACTATGTACTACAAACATGTACTAATTGTAAAAAAGTTCACAATGAACCTTAGGGACCAGGCCGCCCCTCTTTCTCACTCAGGCTGGTACAGATGTGCAGTCTTAGCTGGTGCACTTAGGGTGGAGGTCCCTGCTGCCCTGGCAAGTTGCTTCAGTTGTCATCAAACAGAAGGGGCCTGAGAGGCAATGCAGACCCAACCCTGTGAGAGGATTTGCATTTTTATAGTCACAGCCCTTTGTGCACTAAAAATGAAAAAAAAAAAAAAGATTTCTCATGATGTCTTTACAAGTAAAAAGTATGAAGGCTGCAGCTACATCAAATACTAGCTTGATGTTATTTTCCACAAGAATTTAGGAGCCAGAGATTCTAAAAAGGTTTTCCAAGTCATGCAATTCATACTTTCTTGCACCTCCTTGGGCTTCATTTGGGCTACCATAAGACCCTGCACTCTCCCCCTGATAAAGGAAGACCCTCCCAAATGCCATCTGATCCATCCCTGAGGCTGTGGACTTCCTCAGGCTTCACACAGTAGTGAGATCACAAGGATATGAAGTGTCCCCATGACAGGAAATTCTCACTGTTATATTTGTGCTTTCCTGTGGGACCTAATGGATTTTTGTTTTCAGATTAATATTTAATTTACAGACAGGAAAGTAATTTGGATCTGGAATCGTCTTGATAACACCACTAATACAATCACCCGGATGTCCCCGTGTGTGCCGTCCAAGACCTGGGACACTGCATGACCACCCTTTCAAGCCTCCAGGTGTTGGATTCAAGGGCAATCACGTGACATCCCATAATCACATTTATGAAAGATCTAATTAAAAATACAGATGTCTTTGTCTCACAATACCCAGACAGCTGAAATACTTATTAGATTTTTTTTAAATGTTAAGACTCCATATCCTCACTTCTGTCCAATAGGACAGCTAAGAATAGATAACAAAGCACAGCCAGAGAGGGCTTGTAGTCTTTATTCTCGCACTAATTGATGTGCTTTGTTTGTAGAGAAAACACCTAGTGCTTCTACAAATTGGTATTTTACAGCCCTGGCTTTATTAGATTACTTTGTTTTCCCTTTCAGAATAGCTCAAATACAGTATTGTTTATCTGGGGAGGGGCGTTTCCAAAGGTTTGTAGTCCGGACTTCTAACACAAAGCTGATGGTCATACAAAAGATTATCTGGATCTAAGAACAGACAACCATTAAGGATCATTCAGCCTTAAAGAGAGGGCTTCTTGTAATGCAAATGGAAAGTTGTCTAACTCCTTGGAGGCAGAATAAACAAGCAATTACCATATTTAGAAATGTCTATGATGTGTGGGCCTAAGAACTTTGCTAGGATGAATGCAAAACTCTCTACAGACACGTTGAGTTTGCTTATGTGAATCACAGCAAACATATCAGCCTAATCTGGTGGGGAAATTCTTTAGATTTAAATACATAGTCAAAAATGAAGTAAAAAGTAGAAAATTTATGTTCTAGCAAAATGCCCAGTAAAAGCGTAAAGTCATCTTAAAGATCCTGGTGTGATACTTTGTTAACTCCTTTCTTGTTCATTCATTCGTACATAAATGACCGCTATATTTGAAGGGCTTGCTACATAGATGGCACAGTGCTAGGCACCGAGAGAGAGTATGAGCATGCAGAGACTGCACAGGTGGGGTCAGAGGCCATCCCCAACTGTTGTGCTACATTTGGGAAGGCATCAGGCCTTGTTCTCCAACACAATAGCCACTAGCCACATGTGCCTCCTGATAATTGAGATGTGGCTAACCCAAGCGGAGACATGATACATGTATAGTGGACTGCCCAAAGGCACAGGGTTATGTTGTAGAGCACTCACAAATTGGGAAAAACCACAGATTTCAGATATAGTCAGAAAGATGCCCATAAATGCCTATTTTTATAGTTTTAACTCTAAATATGATATGTGTCTGTCTTGGTAACTTTTCTCTCGTTGCTGAGACAAAATACTCAATGCCCAAAGTGAAGGAAGGAAAGGTTTATTTAGCCTTACAGTTCATGGAGGTTTCAGTCCATATTTGGCTGGCTCTGAGGCAGAGTGGCACATGGCAGAGGGCAAAAGTTCATGGTGGCTACAGCAAAACCCACAAGAGCAAAAGGGAGGAATGGCAGCAAGCAGTCTCTTTCCTTCCCTTACTTTGTGAACCAGCTATCCCCACCTGGGGGCCATGTAGCTCTCACACAATCTCCATGCCTTCCTCTTCCACAGGCTCAGGATGTATACAAAGTAAGCACCCTGGCTTCCTACTGAATCACTCAGCCAAACCTCTAGACTCCCCAAGTTGACACAATGTATCAACCATAACAGTGTCCCACAGTTATGTAATCTAGTTTAATAAAATACTGTATTAATAAAGCCTCAGAAGGAACTTAGGGCTTTAAGCAGAACAAAGCCAAGAACATTCAAGATAGCTACATGCTTACAGCAAATGGTTACAATGTAGGAATGCTGGTGCATCTGTTGAGATGGGTTACAGAGCAGCAGCCAATCAGGAGCAAGGATAACTGAATAATGCTCTCAGATTAGCTATTTAGAAACCTCCTGCCCCCCCCATTGCAGAGAATATCAGTGATTTCTGTGAAATTTGGGGGTTTGCCAAAAATAATTATTAGTTAGGTTCTAAGGAAAAATCTGTAAATGAATGAGTGAACAAACTCTGAACTGTGACTTTGTGGAGGTATACTGTGTAGAATATGCACCAGATTTCAAGAATTGTCTATAAAAAGAATACAATATATTTACTAATACATTTATATTTAATGTATGTTGAAAATTATAAACTTGTTACATATATTGTACTATGTAAAATATATCACTAAAATGCATTCCACTGGTTTCTTTTTAGTTTTGAAAACACACCCAGCTATCCCCTTCTATGTATCTTTCCCAAAGCACTTAAGACATCACACTACAGTGATACATTTAGAATAATATCTATAGCAGCACAATTCATAATAGCAAAATCCCGGAAACAGCCTGTATACCCATCAACAAATGACTGTATAAAGAAAATGTGGTATTTATATATAATGCAATAGTACTTGGCTATTAGGACACATTTGAGACATTTGTAGGAAAATGGATGCACCTGGAAAACAGAATGTCGAGAGAAATAAATCAGACACACAACCTTGAATGCCTTATGATATCTCTGATCTGAGTAAAGCAAAACAACCAAGAGAAAAATACAGGAAGGATAGAACAAGACAGAGGGATGGATGTCCCGCAGATAGGAAGGGGTCCAAGGGACCAAGGGTAAGGGGTAAGGGAAGGGGATGGGGCAATAGGTAGCATGAAGGAATACCGTGCACAAGGTTCTAATAACAGCTTCAGTGAATGTGAACCCTATATGCCATAAACATGCATCAAGATTAATAATATCAACAAGAATGAAAAGGGAAACGAATCACCTTCTCTGAAATTCATTATTGCTTGTATTGTCTTTGTGTTATTTTGTACATGTATGTGTGTGTCATTATGGTTTCATTCTTTTATCTTTAAAATTAAAAAAAAAGAATGAAAAGGGAAAAGGGAGAATTAGAGGAAGGTGGGGGGGGATGAGGAGAGGGGATTAAAAAAAGAAACAAGGTGTATTATGCACGCAGCTCCCCAAGATGACTGTAAAATGTATGCACTGGAAACAGGCGGTAATACAATTCTTTTTAGAGTTCCATTCCTTTTTCCAGTAGTTGTTGTGGGCATTGGTTACACTTTGAGAAGGAACATCACAAACCAGCAGGGAGAAAGGAAGAGAGGGAGGAAATGCGATAGTACTTCTGGGGAAGGTTTAGCTGCTCTTAATGGGCGAACCGCAGGAGCCATCCAGCCACTGTGGAAGGATCCAGCCTGGGAGGATAGACTTAGGTGACGGGGCGGGAATCTCCATCCTGGAGATGTGTTGAACAGCTGACCTACCCACTCCTGGTGCCACGGGCCTTTAGGCCTCATGTTATATTTACTGTATTTAAAATAATAATAATAACTTAAATACACTGCTTATTATGTATAATACATATGTGGATGTGTTTATTATGTTAGATAATAAACTTCCTCCTGTTTGAGTTCCTTTTATCTAAAAAAAAAAAAAGAAAGAAAACATTGCTACCAGAAAAATTTAAATTACATAGTTGCTCTCATTATATTTCCACAGGCCGGCAGTGTACTTTTTTTTTTTTTTGTCACTTTCCATGTTCATTAGCACATAAGGTGTCACTGTCACGTATCCTGGCTAATAATTCACCACCATCCCCCTCTCCATCTGGGTAATTCTGTACACAGTACTGAATGTTTACTGTGCACTGGGATGGGTGCTGGGAGCACAGTAGTGAAAGAAAAACAAACACATCCTTGGCTCTTGCTAAGTTTCTGTTTCATGGGAACCCCCAAGGACAGTCTAATGACCGTCTCGGCCGACACACTTACCTGCAGCAGTGACTGGTCTGCAGTGTTTGAGGAAAAGTGCAACTTGTTCAGTGAGTCATTCTATTAATCGCCCAGTGATCGTATGACTTGTGACCTATGTGTCTGCAGCCCTTCACAGTTTTGGAGAAATGTGTGGTTTTGGAAATTAGTAGGTGTCCTGAAAACAAAACAAAACTCATCCGGAGGAATACTTAGGGAATGATGAACTAAATGAAAAAACAAGACTCTTTGCCACAGGATTTGTGAGAGGTTTTCTCTTCATGAATCTCTAACAGTGTGTTGCCGTTGAAGGTTTCCCTAAACATAGTTGACCAACAATTTGGATTCAGGTGAATTTCTTCTCATGGAATAAAATTCTTCATGATAAACTTTTAGAGGTAATGTTTGGTTCATATCCCCATTCTCCTTCATTCTGATGTGCTAGTTATTAAGCTACTACACACTCGCTGTTTTTGGGCTCTTCTCAGGCTGGAAGTCTATAAACCCTGTTTTTGTTTCACCACCTGGCTCTAGCTACATCCTGCCAGTAGAGGGAGCTGGAGGAAGATTGGAAGAAGAAAATGGCGCAGCCTCCTTTCCGTTTCTTTTCTGTTCTCTTACCTGTGTTCTAGGTAGTGCGTGCCACCCTTAAGGCAATAATTCTTTCCTATCGCAGCAGCCGAAACCAGGTGGCAGCACTTTTTCTGGCACTTGTAGAACCAGTGACGTAAGCCCCAACCCTCAAACAGCTGGGACCAATGGTCAATAATTAGAATTTCTGTCCCAGGCCCAAGGTGTTTCTCTTCTGAAGAATCCAAGGTTGTTTTTGTTTGTTTGTTTTAAATAGTGGAGATCTTTTTCCTTTGACCCCACAGCCCTAGAGTGATAGTTACTTCCTGCAGGTACTACTTTTGGATACCAGAAGATGTTCTCTTTGTTTTCCAACTTCTTTAACACATAGTTCTGTAGATTGAACTTTCTGGTCAAAGAACCTCAGTGGTCTCTGACACCTGGCTAGACCTGTCCAATATGCCTCATCCATCTTTTCCACCTCCCAGACCAACAACCTGAGGGCGGGCCAGGAAGAGATTTGTACGAAATCACACCACAGTTACGGGACATCAGACTCCCCATAGACTGTTTTCAGCCTGGAGGGTGAGCTCCTCTCAGGCTTCAAGCAGTTAGCCCCTAAGAAGATGAGCACCCAGGAAAAAAAACCTACATCAGCCCTCTTGCTATCTTCTCCAGGTCCATGTGACCATGATCAAGCAGATCATAATTTACCACTCTTGTTTTCCTCACTTGGAGCCCTGGGTCTGCTGGCTCTGACGAAATCATAGAGCAAAACCCTGACTGTGCTTCTATTTTCTGATTTTTCTCCTGAAAATATAGAATTGCTGCTGTGCCTAGCTGGCTACCAGAATAGCTAAACCTATATAAAGAGTGGAATTCTGCTAAGTGAAGGAGTGTTTGATTCTCAGAATCTGAATTCATGTTTTTCACATTGGCAGTTTTTGCTTCTGTGTTCATGTTTATGTATGTGCCTCCATCTCTGTCCATATTTGTATGGGCAAAGCACATGTTACTGTGCAGATATATAAGTTCTGCTTATGCTACATGGAACTAAGCCTACTATGTTTACCGCTGTATCTCTAGGACCTAACATAGGGTCTGTGCTAAGGGATGTTGAATGGGTGAACAGATGTATGCAAGCATGTTTGTTAATACTAGTGCATCAACATTAAAAGAGAAAAAATGAAATCTGCCAAATTTGTTTAAGGTAGATTCACCTAATTCAGCTCCATTTCATAAAAATATAACATAAGCCACCTATAAAATCTTGTAGCAGCCACAACGAATAAAACATGAAAGAGGAAAAATTAGCTTAAAAATACTTTATTTAATTAATGCACCAAAAATATCACTTGAATGTAATCTATCAAATATTTATTAATATGCTATTGAAAAAATCATTAATGTAATATTTACATTATTTTTGAGTCTTTAAAATACAGTGCATATTTTATACTTGCAAAATATCCCAGTTAAGAGTAGTCATATTTTAAGGGGCTCAGTAACCCTGGGGTGACCCATGTGTGTGAGATCAGATTTTGATAATTTCCTTCAGGTGATGAAGAGAAGTACACTTTATGTTTTCTGTAAAGTTTGGAAGTCAGGAATCGTAGGAAGAGGCAGTTGCTTTTTGGATTTGAGAAATTTTGGTTGGAAGTAGCATTTTTAACACTCTTCCAGCTGCTACGAAAGCTATACATTGCACCTCTTTCCCCTTCACTGTTCTTCCACACTAGAGCTCTCAATGTAACAACATTAGATCCTACACTATTCTGAAACTCATTTCTCTACCCCTAAAACTTGAGCTCCTTAGCTGGAAACTTGCTTCCATCTCTGAAGTCTGATTCATTCCTGAAAGCTTTATTTTCCCCTGGAACTGACCATATCTTCCCTTCAACAGTCTTCAAGCAGCACTATAAGAAATAATAGCACAAAATAGAAAATATAAACAAACACACCAAGAAAACATCTTTTGTTCCTTCTCTTTTATTCCCTGTACCCTCAATCTCTTCATATTGCTTCTGATATCACTTATTAAATGGAGAGTCAGAATTTTCTCTCCCTCTTTTTCATAAAGCAGAGATCACCTAGGTGCACAAAATCCTCACCTGCCCCATCAAAACCCCATGCTAAGGCTGTAACATTGATGGAAATTTATATGGCACTGGTATAAAACTTTGTGCCTTTTTTTCTCCTACCTCACCTTTTCCTCTGTCAGAGAATACAGAATCTCAGACATGGTTCCCCTAGCCTCAGACCATCTGCCCATTACATACTCAGTGTCTTTTAAAATCCTCTAAATATGGAGAAGTGATTCTTAACAAGTAGAGGTGGAATGGGAGACATGTTACATATTTTTCATTAACGTATACTGTTAACTATGCCCGTAAATTATGGATAATTTAATTTAATTTAGAATTAATGGCAACATTTTTCCTCACTGATGAAATGGCTGTTATTAGGAAAATATTTATTGAAGTGAAATTGTGTGATCTCTCACATCACTACTAAACCTTGTTAAACCATTTTTAATTTCAATTTGGGTTTAATTAAGATTCATTAAGCATTTTATTAAATCTAAATTAAATTCTAATGGAAATTAGGTTTCCAAGAAGAGACAGTGTTGGCCTGTCTCTGTTCTTAGTCATCTTAAAGTAGCAGTTACAAAAGGATCTAGAGCAAAGCGGGTCCTCATTAATATTCATAGAATAAGAAGACTGACAGAGGTTCTAACTCCAGAACTGTCTGTGATGTATCATGAGATCTTGGCCAAGTCATATCCTTTCTGTGATAACCAGTTTACTCCTCTGTAAGATGAGAACTATAGTATCAGAATAGTTATGGGAATGGAAAGGCAAGGATTAGACACCAAATGTGTATTCACATATCCTTTTCTTGTCTCAGGTATCTGCAACTCCATAGAAAATTAAAAAAAGAAATTCCTTGAAGAAACAATAAAGGAAATTGATTACAAGTCTTTAAGATTGTCAACATCAATAGGATTGTCAGTCTGAAGCCTGGATTCAAAAGAGAGTGCCGTGGGGAGAAAGAGAAGTAATTAGAAATGATTCTGACCTCAGTAAAGGATGGCCCAGTAACACAGGAGTTGGAATCCAGGCCAAATGTGAAGAGTCTCATCAACTGAAAACCGGTGAGAGAGATGGCTTCCTCTTTAGTGTGAGTGTTACGACATGCTATGGAATAGCTGGCTAAAGGGAAGCCAGTGCTACATGGATAAATCTTTCCTGGCCCAACTCAGTGGTGCTCAGGGGTAAACCAGACCATCTCTGTGAATCTTCTGGGTGCCAAGTCACACGTTAAGGATATGGAAATCACCATGGTCGGGCAAATAGTCTGGGAAACTTCATGACCTGAGAGTGAGAGCTTGTTTGAGGGCAATACTGCAAGCTGCAGTGGATGGAGATTATGTGCGATGTTAAGGGAATTGTGTAACGTGACATCTATTAGGTACCTCCTCCATGTGATGCCAGCTTATCACCTATTTAAGAGCCTCTTCTCTGAATTCTACTTTAGGTCTCCATTAGACTTTTGACTTAAATTGAATCTTGACTTCAGTCTTATCTGAACTCCAGAAAAGCCTCTTTATTTCTTTAATGAAATAATCTGTGCAGTCTCTTCTGCACAGAAGAGATAGTAGAAGGTATCTCCTTAAAGAGAAACATTTGCTTTTGGATAATTCTCACCTCCTACAATGAGATCCTCAGAGAGGGAAATAGTTCGTTTTTTAAATATATCAGCTTCAGATTGAATTTTTGCCATTTTGATACTTAGAGACAGTTTTCCAAACTCCAGTGAGCCTGCTATTTTCCAGTAGTTTCCCCTGCTCTTCAACCAGAGGCCCTCAGTAGCTTCACTAGGCCACCCTAAGGAAAGGGTAGACCTTGAATGATTCCTCCACTAAGTAAAAACCGTACTTCTTTTCACCAGCCTAATGCACACTCATGTGCATGCATCTGGGGACACAGAGGTAGGTGCGCACACACATATGTCCAGTTCTCTGGGTAACTTCCGTCTACAGCTCCAGACCTACTCTCTGCCTATCCCTAACCTGATCTGTGACCCAGACCAGCCAATATCCATAATTTCAATGGGTTCTCCTGACTTCTGAGTTCTGGTGGAGGGCAAATAATGGATAGCGCCAACATGAAAATTCAAGGAGGCACAAAAGCAGGACAGATGAGAATCACTGGAAGGAAAACAGGAAGAAGAAAGAGAGGCCCAGGCTTGCCAACAATTTGTCAAGAGAACAAGTGTACAGGGTATCTAAGTCTCTCTTCCTTCTATCCAAGAATAGTGTCATTTAAAGTTACGTCTTTGAGTACCTTAGTCACTTTCTTGTAGCTGGGGCAAAATACCCGACAGCTAACTTGAAAGAAGAGAGGTTTATTTGGACTCCTGATTTTGACGGGTTTCCCAGGAAACCTGTCAGTGAGCTCAGAAGCAGGAGATGAGCTGTGGGAGGGGCCTGCTGGAGAGAAGCTGTTCCCACCCCGGCAGTCAGGAAATATAAAGAGAAGGGAGGAGCCGCAGAACGGAGACATACACTTCCGGGTCACCTCCTCAGTGACCCAGTGAGCAGCCTCCAACCAGGTCCCACCCGCTAACAGCAAGTCAGCGGTGCATCCCCACACTCCAACCACTTTCCGTAAGCTACACCTCCGAGTGCAGCGCATGAGGGCAGATAGTCTGATCCACACTTACTGAGCACCTGTTGGTACAGAAAAACAACTGCCGCAGTAGGGTGGGAGCCTGGGGAGAATATTACGATCCTTTGCACTGGTGTGAACTGGGAGGAAAATCAGGCCATAACTCCAGTAACGTGATACTGACTCTCCGTACTATACTAACTGTACCTCCAACCTGGGCGTGTGTATCAGGAGACCTGGTCAGCAGGTCCATCTCGATGCTTACTCTCTAGAGATTGGACAAATTGTGCTATATCGTGGTTTCAGTTTTTTATGTGAAAAATGAGATGGCTGTGAGGAGTGAAGAAAACAGAAAATACAAAAATTTGCATTGTTATCTGGTATAAAATTAGAACTAAAATATTGTTTTCTTTCTCCCCTACCTTTCTTCCTTTTCTTCCCTTCCCCCTTCGTCCTGGCTGTTCTTCTTTTCTAGGTCTTGTGTTAAAGCTCCATCCAGACACTCATTGTTACTATTGGTGGAAGGGTTACGGTTACTATTTTGTTTTTCTTGTGATCATTGCTAGGCACGCTATTATTATTTTTATCATCGTCGGATGTGTTATTAATTTTTTTGTGGCCATGCAATTTTTTCTATTCTACTTTTTTAAAAAATCACTGTCTTGAACTCCAAGAGCAACATCTCTTTCCCAAGGACTCCGCCTGGTATGTATTGTACTGTTCAAGGTGTGCCTTCTGTCCTATATTATACA
Source organism: Dinomys branickii (assembly GCA_004027595.1). Classification (NCBI taxonomy): domain Eukaryota; kingdom Metazoa; phylum Chordata; class Mammalia; order Rodentia; family Dinomyidae; genus Dinomys; species Dinomys branickii. Next base: position 27,599 of record PVLD010011009.1, on the reverse strand, counting down.
CTCTGAGAACGATAATCTGGGTGGTGACCATTGTTATGAGTGCAGTCCTAGTCTTTTCCAGGAAGTACTCAGGATTGAGGGAGTCACATCTCTCTCTAGACTTGTCCACTCTGCCTTGAGTCCCACAACAGACTTTTGGATTTTAATACATTGTTTTATCTTCTTTGTCGAATTAATCCATTAGAGTTAGATTAAGAAGCAAAATTAAAATCAAATGTAATATTCTCAAGAGATAAAGCTTAATTAAGTTTGTGTTTCTTGAATGTGGCTGTTGTCACTAACCAGTCTCCCCAGCTCTAGAGCCCAGACTGAATTTCTAAAGTCCACCTTTTTAGGGCAACCACCCCTAGGTTGGTATTTCCTCCTGTCTCTGACCATAAAGGCTCTCTTCCACCCAGGTGGGTGAACTTGCTTTCTGCAGCCTAAGGGAGTCCCCTCCTGCCTCCACTCTGAAGATAAGCTCTGCTAAGTCTCGACTTTCATCTGCCTGTGTGGTATCAGGCTTTGGGGGACGTGTAGCCTCAGCCTTTGTATTTGGGTGGCACGTGGCTGTGAGATTCTGCTGAAGTAAATGGGTTTTGTAAAGCAGACAGTGATGACAATAAAGATAATACCATGAAGACAAGTTGCACAGGGTATCTCGCTGGCTGTGTTCTGGGCCCTGGAGAGATGATGCCTGGTTCCCATTACCATGGTAGTCAGGAACCATTAGCCCATTAATTAGATAAGGAAAGAGGCCCCAGGGGATGGATATCTTACCCAAAGACACACCCTTCACACTCAGGAAGAAGCAGAATTGAGATTACACTTTGTTTCCCCTCCCCAAATATCTTGGGTAGTAGTTTTTTCCTTATCTCACATTAAATGAAGCTCTCAAAAGAAGGGAGAGACGGAAAGGAGACAAGTCATAAGGGAAGCAGTGTGTTTGCTAGTCTTGCCAATTCCAGTTTGGTAGAAATGAAAGGGAGTCCTGAGGATAAAGCGCTTAGCGTGACCACCTCCAGACACCTTCCTGCCACTCAAGCCGAAGCCTGAGGTTTGAACTCATCTCTGGTCTCTCTGTATCTGCCACATACCTCTTAAAATAACCCTGCCCCTTCTTCATGGCGTACTTTCCTCTCCTTTCCAAATCTCTTCTGATCAAATCACATGTTAAGGATGCAAAGTAAAGAGATGGGCATTTTGTTTCCTTCTCTTTCTCTTCCCACTACTTCTCCTCTGAAAACAGGTTCTGGCTACCATCGCTGTTGTGTTCTTTTATAAAAAATTAAATACAGAGACAAGTCATCTGTCCCATCTCCTCATACCCATGCCTTCCCTTTAGTGTCCTCTACAACCCTGTGTAAGAATAGAAAGATTCATATTTCCACTTGACCCCTTGGTGGGATTTGGAACTAATACCTAGACCTGAGATTAAGGACACAGCATCCTTGAAACTATAATGCATTCATGCCCCCAAATTGTTTACTTAACTTTTATTTATTCAACAAATACTTATTAAGTAATCAAGTGATCTAAACTTCAAGCCCTGGAATTGGACTGGCTGAGGATGCATTCTAGTCTTGATACTTTAAAATCTATGTAAACCTTGAGTAAGTTACTAAGGAACTTCAAGTTGTATTACTTACCTCTCCAGTAAAATGAAGCTAACAACAGTTAGCATTGCTAGGGTAAACACTTGACATATGTGTTGATATCTCTTGACATAATCACTCAGCCTATGTTTAGTGAAGTCAGAGATTCCCAAACCTCTGGAATCTGTGTGTGTTTGTGCATTTATTGGGGGGCAACAGAAAAGACTGAGATTTCTATGTGGCTCCATCTCTGTGGGGTTCCTTGTAGTTATTTATGTAGACTTGACCAAGTCTTCTAGCCTCTCTGACCCTCAGCTTCTTCATCTCATGGGATAAAGTGTCCATATGTATATAAAAGTTTTTAAAAGATTCTTGAATTAGTGTAACTTCCCATTGAAGAACCATCTCATCTGCTTTTCCTCCTTTCAAGCTGCACATCCACTGGAAATAGCTATGTTTTCAAGAAGTCACTAAGAATGTTCTCAACTACAGTTGGGGCATTTTCTACAGGCTGTGGGTTCAGTCATATGGCACTCATTCATTTTTTTTTGGAGAGAAGTGAACTCTGAAAACCAAAACAGGGACCATTTTTCTCTTCTGACAGCGTATCTTTTTTTTTTTTTTTTTTTGAGACAGGGTCTAGCTGTATAGTTCAGACTGGCCTTAAACTTGCTATGTAGCTCAGGCTGGCCTTGAACTTGGGGCAATCCTCCTGCCTCAGCCTCCCAAGTGCTGGAGTTACAGGCATGCACTACCACACCCAGCTCCTGACACCTTATCTTTCTCCAAGATTAGGGTACACTGGTGACCATACCCTGAGCCCTGGCCTGGAGAAGCCCCACCCCTGTATTAACCAGTGCTAAGGAATTGATAGCAGCGGAAAAGATTTTCATGCTGGCTTCTCCCAGACCTCCATCCTTGCGGGTGTCACAGAGAAAACTAAACATTAAAGCTACGACCTTAAATCTGTATGAGTCCTTTGTAAAATGATAGACCAAAGGGATCTATTTGATTTTTTTAAATAAACTTTTTAAGATTTTGTTTTTAACTAACACATAATAATTGTATGTATTTGTGGGATATGGAGTGATGTTTCGGTACATGTTGTATACGTGCTGTGGTGACCAATTCAAGGTATTTAATGTACTTATCATCTTGTACATTTGTTATCTCTTTATGGTGAGAACATAAAAGTTCTAGCTATGAACTTCTACAGGCCGATGAATTTCTTCCCATGCCCTCTTCCTCCTCTGGTCACCATATTCTCTACTGCTTTTTTGAAACTTAGATTACAGGAAAGCTCAAAGCTAATTCTGAGTTCTTATGTCTTCTTCTAGCTTCCCCTAATGTTAGCATTTATAGAATTATGCTACCTTTGTTAGGACTAAGAAATCAACACTGGTAAATTACTATTAATTATGTGGGGACTCTGAATTTTACCCAGTTGTGTCTTCGTTGTTGTTCTAGGATCTAATCCAGAATATCACTTTTGACTTAGTTACTTAATTTTCCCCCCAGTGGGGGGATTGAACCCAGGGCCATGCACATACCAGGCAAGCGTTCTATCACTAACTTTGATATTTTTATAGGAAATTGTTTTGACTTTTTAACCATTGTTTTGACTTTTAATCACTCAACTCAGTGGTTAAATGGGGAATAGTCTCTTGCCTAAGGGATTATCAATTGTGTGTCAGACAACATGCTAAATGATTAAGCAGATTATCTGATTTAATTTTCCTACTCACCATTTGGTTAGTAACTTCTACCAAATTTCTAGTAATTACTAACCTTGCTAACCGGGTACTACTAATGTTACTGTTTTCCTGAAGAGAAGACTGGGGCTCATTGCCCAAGATAATTCAGTAAGTGGTAGGACCAGTATTTGAACACAGTCTTCTGACTTTGAGGACAGATTTGCTTTCTTTGATGATTTTATTTTAGGCCTTCTTCTCTGCCCTGGAGCTCTTACAGTTTCTCTTATAGATTGCAAAAGTAGTTGTGTTCATCTCTGAGTCTCTGGTAGAATGAATGGGTACTATGATTGATAAGTAATACCTTTGGTCAGAAAGAGCTCATAGTTAAATATTTCAAGACCTCAAGAAGATGTCAGTGGCTGCAGCTGATGGATATAAAATAGTAGGTAAATCCTGGAGTGGTCCAGAGTGCTGGACGTGAGCATCCTTGCATGAACGCTTCTCTTCACATGGACACAAATACAACATCTTGATATCTTACTTCCTGAATGCCCAGGGTGCTGTGCATACATCTCCGCCAGCACAGGGAGGCATTTATTTGGAAAGAGAAGCATCACAGTCAGCCAAGGGAAGATCAGACTCTGGATGTGGAAAATTTAGGGCTCCCATTGGTTGTAGGTGACCAGGAAGATGATACAATTAAGTATGAGACTCTTCTCACAAATATTTTCCTGGGTGTGTGTGTACAGACAACCACAAGAGACAGACAGGCACAGTAGATGCAAACATAGATTCTTAGACACTTGAAGGCCCAAATCAATTCATTTATTTATTCATTATTCATTCACAGAACGAGCATTTATTGAGCACTTTTGATGTGCTGGGCCCAGTGCCAGTAGAGATGCCTTGTCTTGTTCTGCTTTTCAGATCTGCAATTAAACTCCCCATAGGTGCAGTTATGTAAAAGACTTGGGAAACTCAACACTTTTCTAGAAAATATTCCTAATGTTCTCAAATGAAAAGAAAAACTAGTTTCTGTTGGACCCAATGGATCAAATAGATCAGTTTAGAAGGCTTTGCAGGGAGATTCTACTCCTAATAGCAAGAAGAAAGTAGTGTTCTGTTGTCCTCTAGTGACCCAGTACTTTTCAGGGTAGAGAAAATTTAGAGTGGCTCAAGGCCCATCAGAAATTTTTGCTGTTGTTTCCTCTCTGTCCCTTCCTTCCTGTGTATATAAGTGATTAAGGTGAACATGAGAAACATGCCTGTAGGTATCAGGATAGACTGTGCTGTCTGTCTGTAGAGTATGCCTTTGGTCCTAACTGTCTGGGACCACAGTGGACACTGTCAGTAAGGGACAGACAGGAATGCTCTGCCATGTATGGATCATCACTAAAATGGACACTGCTAATCCCAAAGAAGGACTGGAATGTAGGACGATTGAAGATGCCATGGCCTGCAGCTAGATGTCCCCCCAAAGCCTCAGTGCTCAAAGGCAGAGCTTTCTTTAGCTGGCTGGATGTAGAATGTGATGCTAAGGTTGTGAGGGTGCAATGCTGGGGTTAAGGCATTGCCCAAAGGGCAGCTAGCCTGGGAGAAACACAAAGGCAGCCTTGCTCGCTTGATGCCATTGCTCGGCTACTTTGCTGCTTTACTGCCTCTGCCTGCCCTGCTTTGACACAGACAGTTTCTCTTCTGCAGAGCCTTTCTGTCATGCCACTTACACTGTAGTCAGTTGACTATGGACTGAGACCTCTATGAATTGTGAAACACAATAAACATTTTCTTTTTAAATCTAGGTGTTGGGTATTTTGTCTCAGCAACAAGAAAAGTAACTAAAGCAGAAAGAAAAAAACACAGTCTTGGTAAGTATCTACTGTAGTGGTCAAGATAGGAATAGAGTTATCTGAGAAACTGTGTGTGGTGAGGGGCATGTGGACCACAAATTTCACATTTTTTCCTTGTTATATCCTGGAAAAAAGAAGTATGAATATGAACAATATGAATTTTGTTTGGAGACAGGCGTGTCAAAGTGCTTCCTGGGAAGGCCGGATGGGAAGGCTGAGAAAGATGAGAATGTTTTCGTCACCGAGAGGTCTGTTATGTATGAAAGGAAGGCAAGTAGAAGAAAGACAATGGTAAAAAGAGATGTGTGGTGAAGGATGGAGTAGCTGCAATGTATATGCTACTGGCTTAGGAGAATATTTCAAAAAGCGCCCACAATGGAAAGGTTTAAGTGTTTATTTGGGTTCTCCACTCTTCTCCATGTATGGGGATAATGTTAAGGAGAGATCTGTTCAGCTAATGTTTGCCTGTTGGGAGAAGGAAGTTTTGCATGGGCAAGAATTTTCAAGAAGTAGTATATACTTTGTAATTTATGTAAAAAAATAAGCCTGGGATATGTAAGAGAAGGGAAAACATGAGATTTCACCTTATTTGCCTTTGTCTGTTGTGCGGTGATCAACCTAAGAAGCAACATGGGTTCATCCAGGCTTGCTTTACAGGGAGCTGGACGTGATTGAGTGTAACACCATAATCATGACCTTGGCACCAGTTTGGTTTGGAAATTTCCTGATGTGGTTGTTGTGTCTTTATCCTGAGCATTCTTTGGCAAAAACCTTTTTATGCCAGTCTGAGCTTGTGTCTTTAGCCTTGGAGTATGACCCATGTGCCAGGTAATAAGCAAAAGTAGTCAGAAGAGTAGCACTGGTATCTGCAAAGGTTCAATCTGTGTTCTATTTTCCACCACTCTAGCAATGATGGCAGACATCGTTAATTCATCAAAGCATTCTTCCTACTGAATGCAAAGGTAACTTCATGATCCTTATTCAGATAAAACCCCAGGGAGCTACTGCATATTTTTCACAGCAGGTGATAAAGATGAAACCTGTTAGCCATCCTGTAGATTGAGGCAGGGAGGGAAACCAGGATATCGCCGTGCAATAGGAGGTTGCATTCATTGCACCTTCATTGATTAGTACAACACATAAGGAATCCACTGGAGAGACGGGGAGGGAGGGGAGAGAGAGAAAATGGAAGAAGGAGAAGAAGGAGAGAAAGAAGAAGGAGGAGGAGGAGGAGAAGGGGAAGAAGAAAAAGGAGGAAGAAGAGAAGGAGGTGGAAAGGAATGGAGGAAGGAAGAAAGAATTATTTTAAATTGGGTTTTACCAAATGGGGTAATTGGTTTTACCCAATATGGTGCAGATGTGAAGAAAAAGTGTGATGACCCATACATGGGGGTCACAGAAGGTGTCATGAGATATAATATTTGAACTTAATCATGGAATCAATGAGGATGCCTATGAATAGCATAGTTCATGCAATTGATAGTATAGAGGCAAGGTCATTGAAGATATTACTTTTTCTGGAAATGTCATGGGCATGCTTAGTCATGCTTTTAATTTTTCTTTCTCAAAGTAGCCAGAGGAATTAATCAACATGAATAACGATCCAGTGAAAAAGAAAGATAAGGAGAAGAGGAGGACAGAGGAAGAAAATTTATGTTATGAAAATCTTTACAGTGACCAAAAGAAGAGTTAATTGAAAATTATTCCCCTTGAAAAAAATTGGAAAGGAAGAATTCTAGTTCTCATATCAGACAGGGTCATTGAAAAGGACAGACATTTACCTTTGCCCTGCATTATCCATTGACTCTTTAGAAATCCTACTGATGTTGCCTTCTGAGGAACTACTTCTCCCTTTTATTAGTCCATGTTTAGAGACATAACCTTAAGCCCGGCACAGGCAGGGGAAGCGAGAGTATAACCTTGCCTTAGGAATACAGAATGTGACCTAGGCCTGAGTCAAGTAGAACACTGAGTTCATCTGGCCACACTGATATGTCAGTAAACTGTGATGAGACTCTTAAGTGTGTTAGGACTTTCTCTTTCACTGGGTTGACATTTTAGGGTGTCTGAGGTTAAAACTGGTCCTAGGTGTCTTTTCTGAGACAAGAATCTGTCAGCATGTAGAGTCAAATCAGAAGAAATTGATACAAGAAATAAAAAGAAATACTAGGTCCAATTAAGCATCTTGATTAATTTATGCCTGGAGCTATAATTATTCCTTTACGTCTAGTTATAGAGCTCTTAGATATTTAAAAATTCAGTTTGAACTGGACCTTTTATTGCTTTTAACCAAACAGGTATAAAGCTGACCTTCAGTCTTCATGTTAATTGTGCAGGGGGAAGAAACAAGGTTTGTTCCCAACCTGGGAGACATAAGAAATGAAGTAAGGGTAAGAAAAATCTGATTTAGTGTTACTTTCCAATGCTGGAAATTGCTGACATGGCTTATATCCTTCTTGCTGTTTAAAACTTCCTAGAAGAAATCTGATCAAAATTTCTGATTTGAGTTCACTGATTTTTTTTCTTAATTGTGTCCAGCCTACTTATGAGCCCATCAAAATCATTCTTCATTTTTGTTTTCATGCTTTTTGAGTCTCAACATTTTCAACTCTTTGCTAGATTGTTTCCTATCTGTTCTTACATGTTGATTACTTTTCCATTAACACTTTTAACATATAATAGCTATTAAAAATTCCTTGACAGTTTCAAAACATTTGATATGATTATGCTTCAATTTTTTTTGTGTGTGCTATCTGTCCCTAAGCTGTGAGTTTCACAAGTATTTCCAGAGTATTTTTCTGTCTTAAGTGAGATACAAAAGTTAGAGCACTGGGGGTTGGGAAATTTCTCTTTCTTCACATTGGATGAGGCTCTACTAAAGTATTTCCCCTTGTCAGGGTTCCCGTTCTGTGGGAGGAGCATCATTTGAAAGGGTTAGTTTACCCCTCTTCCTTCCAGAAATTTAACGGTTTTCTCTTGCATCTGTCCTATAGAAAACTGGTAGATTTCCTGGAGGATAAGCCCAGGAAGGAGTGGAGGCTTCCCTAAAACTGCAATCATTTTTTTAAAAATTATTTTACAAATAAAAGAAGAAAACATATTAACAAACAGACATCCATTCACAAAATTAAAACTGTAATCTGAAGGACTTTCTCACTCTCAAGTCAGTGCGAGCTCTGCCCCTAGCAATTCAGCAAGATAACCACTGTGTTGTCCACTGCTGGCTCCAGCTATTTCTGCTCCAGGCAGGCAAGTTTTAGCTTTGGTTTTCTTTATTTACTTGTCTCTTCAGAGTTCCTGCTAGTAGTTTGTTCTATGACCTCAATTCTCTGGCGGAGTCAATAGAAGTTATTGATTTTTGGTTTGATTCCAAGATCTTTACATGTCAGAGATAAAAGCCAGTTTTGTTTATACTAGTGTCAGTATTGTGTATTTTTTGAATCATTGAATTTCAGATGTATTTGCATTGTTTTATTTGGATATCTTGTAGTCAACATTTAGTTAGGTCTTGTTTTCCAGGCAACCTGACAATCTTAGCCTTCTAATTGAGATGTTTAAGTCATTTACATTTAATGTGTTTAGTAACATACTTCCGTTTAAATATACTATTTTGCTCTTTGTTTTTTATGTAATCTCTTCTGTTTTTCTTTGTTCTGCTTCTATGGATTGATTAAGTATTCTATAATTTCATTTTATATCATTTAGGGTGAAATTTGCTCTTGGAGAGCAATAAAAATTGTAATTTTTATCTATGTGTGGTACTAGAGAATGAATCCAGAGAATTTCATGCTGAGTCATAGCTCCATCTCTTTTTTATTTTTTGACACAGGATCATAGTATATTTCTAAAAATAATTACTTTTTGTGTATGAATATAACTTTCTATATATAAAGTACAAATGTACAGGAAGTTCATAATCAGATATATGGTGTATCTGTGACATTAAAATTTCATGAAGTGCTAATTAGAAAGAAAAACCTTCAAAGACTCCTTAGAGGATGATAATGAAAAACAGTCAACGTATGTTTGTTTAAATATACACTGTATATTTAAGTATACATTGCATACAATGTATATTTCAATCTGCACCATTTTCTTTTTGCCTAAAATGTATCCTTTATTATGTTTTGTAGTATAACTGTATCATATGCAGTGGTAATTTTTTTCAATGTTTATGTCTGAAAAAAGTCTTTATTTTGCTTTCATGTTTGAAGGATGTTTTTGCTGGGTATAGAATTCTACATTGACAGTTTTCCTCCTATTCATTACTTCAAAATGTTTTTCCACTATCTTTTGTCTGTCATGTTTCTGACATGAAATTTGCTGCTCTTCTTATATTAGCTCTTTGGTGTTTTGGTGTTTTGATGTCCTTTTCCTTAGTCTAGTTGAGAATTTTCTCTTAATCATTGGTGTTGAGAAATCTGATTCATACTTTGGTATAGTCATTATGTTTTCTATTTTGGGTCTATACAGCTTCTGATATCTGTATATAGTTTAGATCAAATTGGGATATTTTTGGTCATTGTTTCTTCAAAAAAAATTTTTTTCCTTGCCATCTTCACTTTCTTTTTTGGGTTTTCAAATTTGGTATATATTGGGTCACTGGATATTGTCCTATAGATTATTAATACTTTTTCATTTTTTTCAGAATTTTTTCTTTGTGTACTTCGTTTTACACAATTTTTACTGCTACACCTTCAGGTTTACTAATTTATTTTAGTTGTGCTTAACTTCAGGTAATACACTTTTTCTCAAAAGTTTAAAGTTTTATCTATGCAAATTTGGTTTATATTCATTTCTATTCTTTCTCTAGTTAAATTTTAAACAGAAAAAGTTATTATTTTTAATGTCTGTATCTGCTCATTTGGACATCTGTGTCAGAAGATTTAATTTTTTTCCTCATTATTTTACTTTTGCTTGCCCACTGTATAGTTCAAGCTGGCCTTGTACTTATTATGTTACTTGAAATCAGTCCTGCCTCAGCCTTCAGAATGCTGGGATTATGGGTGTGTGTGTTCTTAAACTTTGTTCTGCATTAAGTTACTGGAAAATAGTTTTGTCCTTTCCAACCTCGCTTTTGAGATTTGTTAAGCTTTAGGTGGAACTTGTACAGTGTTTATGCTAAGCTGGATCTCGCAGTGCTGTGACAAAACCTCATGCTGAGAAGAATACCGAGGATTTCTCTGAGTTCATCAGGAAAAAGTGTTATAATTGATCCTCTGGGTATAACTGATCACGCTCGGCTGATGAGAGCAACATGGATCCCTCACTGCACACCACACTACGGAAATCAGTGTGATGAAGAATCAAAAATGGCCAACCTGGAGTTTTCTTAAGAAGCTGGGATACTCCAATGAGTGCAGCAGGGAATGATGAACTGATATTATCATCTGCATTTTAAAGAAAGTAAGGTTCAAAGAGGCTAAATGACTTACTTAAGATCAACCAGCTTTAAATGCAAGAACCACCATTTGAATCCCATTTAGGTGGATGTTAACCTCATTTTTAAATTGGCAATTTAATTGGAGAGATGACAGCAACATGACATATAATTAATTGAATGTTCAAGGCTTTCAAGGAGAGCTTCACTGTCTCCCAACTATATTACATGCAGTGTATCATTTTCTCATTCTAGGTGAGGCTCATACCTAGAAAAAGATTCTGAGATAGTAAGGTATCAGCACTGTGCAGGTCTGGTGGATAGGTAAAGGACTATCAAAGACTCATGATTAGAGAGGTAGAGATGTCTTGGCTTGTTGGGGTTGTTTCTGAGAGCACATTGAGGATCAACAGAGCATCCTAAATGATTAACAGTATTTGTTTTGAGCATAGCCTAAGGAAGGGAAGGTACCATATATGAAGGCTTTGGTATTAACAACCTCTTCCTTAATCCAAAGGGTCACAGTGGGATGAAAGCATGGCTGGACATATTTTTAATTTTTTAAATTTGCTTTAGTCTGTAATCCTCTATGTGGAACCCTTTTTTTCTGATTCCAAATGTTTTTCTGGTGCTATTAATGTCAATCTCCTACCTGCTTGTAGTGAGATGAACACAGAATCACAGAACCAGTAGAGATCTTTCCCACAAATTACTATGCAGATGCAGACTTACATAAATACCTTATTTGATATGCTGAACTGTAAAAAATGTAAGAATATTTTGTGGGCGAACCATGAACATTTTTCCTACTCCCATGCAGGAGGTTACGATGTGGTCAGTGTCTTGCACAAGCCACACCTGAAAGATAACAACTACATTTAATAATCTCTTAATTAAGTCATTCCTGAAACTAACATAAATTTTCTTGTTTTATAGACCAGATAATTTCATTATGTTTTTAAATTAACCTCGTAGCTTAAGTTTCCCCTGAAGCAGACGTAGTCAAGGATTCTTTCTTTGTTTTAAATTATATTTCTATTTTGATTTTTTTTGTACCAGGAATCAAACTCAGGACCTTGTGCTTGCCAGGCAGGTGCTTGCGTCACCCTAAATGCAAACACTTTAAATGAGATAACACTGAGAAGCAACAGTATGGAGGGAGAGAAGTGAGGCAGGGAAAGGAAGGCAGCCACTAAAAGTCTGGACCATGTGCATAACTGGAGTGTGGTCTCTCTGGAAAACTTCAAGGGCTGATGAGAAAATATGTCTGCTTTAGAAGGGGAGGAGGGCTTTTATGCATTTTGTTCGTTTAGTCATTTATTGAGGTATAGTCCCAGGAGCTATAATTCTTGGCAGTTCTGGATTGGTTCTGGGTGATGACAGGAGCTCACAAAGCCAGAGACAGCCTGAAGGGAGAAAGGTACTGGCAGGGCTGGCAGGATTAAGATGAGCAGGTACAACCTAGGCTGAAAGTGTAGACATAGGAGTGGAGCAAAGAAAGGGCCTACTACAGGCTCACTGTGATGAGTTTCATCACCTGTGACGGAGAGAAGAATTCAGTGTCTTTAACCTGGTTTCAGGTCTCTTCCAAACCAGAGCTTTGCAAACTGGCAGCAGTAACTCCCTACCATGTAAGGACACCATCCCCTCCAGGTGATGTAGGAGGCTCTGAGTTTCAGATGCCTAGATGGGGTCTTGGCCGCCTGTCTGCAGAGAAAGGGGAACTGTTGTAGAGACTAGAGGAGGCTTCACTGTGGCACACCTTACTACCGTTTACTTACTGACTCCTGCTTTCTCATGAAAGTCCCTTCTGTGGGTTGTGCCCTGCTTAATGTGATCTACTTATTTGACTTCTAGAATCTGGTCTCAGGCGGATTTCATATCAGTTGTTTTCTCCACAGCAATTGTGCTGGCTGTACAGTTGGGGTCCTTTCAGCACAACTGGGAAGACATAGAAGTTTCTAGACAGGTGTTAGCCCTTAAAAATGTAGGAAAACAGCAAGTCTGAAGTCTATGACTATAGTTTTTGACTTGTATAGATTTTGCTCCCATGCCCCATTCTCTAGTTACCCAAATCTATGACAATAGAATAAGGAGAAGGATGAAAGTTAGGAAGGAAGGAAGGAAGGAAGGAAGGAAGGAAGGAAGGAAGGAAGGAAGGAAGGAAGTTCAGTGTGAGTGGAATATAACGATTAAGAGGGAGGATTATGCTGTAATTGGGGGCTAATTCCACCTCTCTTTAGGTCTAAAGTCACACATAGAAGGATGTGAGGTCCTTTTGAAAGAATTGAACATTACCACATTCAAGATGCCTATGTCATCATCTCATTTTTTATAGGGATTCTTCATTCAAGCTCCCAAGTTGAAAGTCAACTGGGAAAATGTGATTATAGGACACATTCTCTCTACTTTCTTGCCCCAGACACTGCCAATAGCACAGGCCCCATCAAAGCAGGACAAACCTGAGAAAATTTGATATAGAGAACAAGAATTGGCTGTGCATTTTTTTAAACTGTCCAGTCTTTGCTAGCTTTGCTTACTGGATATGGTTTTGAAGAATATACTCTATCCCAGGGACATTTTTAGGCACCTGCAATTAAACAATGAACAAAAAAGAGACTTAAAATTCATTTTTATTTTAAAAAGAAAAGAAAAGAAAATAACAACAACAAAGATAAAAATAAACCAACACAAGAACAATAAAAATGATACAGAATTTCAAAATAAAATAATAGGAAATTAACAATGGTTGTCATATTACATATTGTTATCTCCAATGAAGTTGCTCAGATTACCAGATGTAAGCATGAAAGATGGATCAGACCAGTAAAGAGAATAAAAAGTAATAAAACAAAACATTAGAAATGATACAGAGTTTCACTAATCAAGATGGAATTCAACAATGGTTGTTATATTGCATATTATCTTCAAATTAGTTGTTCATATTGCCAGATATAAGTATGTAAAATTGGTCAAAAAATTTACACATTAACTATTCCTTTCAATAAACTAATAGATATCAGTAGTTCAATTATCCCAGTTATCCTTATATATGCATATATGTATTTTCCCTTCTTTATTTTTGCCTTTCTCTCATCCCAATTGTTCCTTCATTTTGAGCAATTTCTTGCCCTTTCACAATATCTATTGAACCTTTTCAGTTTTATTTACCCTTTCAGGTTCTTATGCTAGGGACACAATATAATGTTTACACATGTGGGTCTGATTTATTTCAGTTATAAATATGGTCTGTAGGTTAGCATACCTCATAGATCTAGAGAAAACATGCCTTAAATTCATCTGGAACCAGAAGAGACCCAGAATAGCAAAAGCAATCCTAGGCAACAAGGGCAAGTCAGGTGGAATTACAATCCCTGACCTGAAATTATACTACAAAGCTACTGAAATAAAATCAACATGGTACTGGCTAAAAAACAGACAGATCAATGGAACAGACTGAAAGACACAGATACAACCAAAAACACACTCAGCTACCTAATCTTTAACAAAGGAGCCAAACAAACTCACTGGAAGAACAATAACCCTTTAATAGATACTGTTGGAAAAATTGGTTTGCCACCTGTCAAAGACTGAAAATAGACCTATGTCTATCACCATGTACCAAATTAAAGTCAAAATGGATCACAGATCTAAATATTAAAACAGAAACACTAAATCTATTGGAAGAGAAAGTAGGTAAAAACCTTGAAGACATAGGAGTAGGCAGAGAGTTCATGAACAAAAACCGAAGTGCATGGAAAATAATTTAAAGAATCAGCAACTGGGATCTGATCCTACTGAAAAGTTTCTGCACATCTAAAGAAATCATCAGCAGAGTAAAAAGAAAACCCACAAATTGGGAAAAAATTTTAGCTGGCTGTCCCTCAGACAAAGGCCTTCTATTTAGAACATATAAAGAATTAAAAAATATGAGCCCCTCCAAATTCAAAGACCCAATCCAAAAATGGGCATCTGAGGTGAATACACACTTCTCAGATAAAGAAATGCAAATGGAAAATAAATGCATGAAAAATGTTCAACGTCATTAGTCATTGGAGAAATGCAAATTAAGACATTGACATCTCACCTCACCCCAGTAAGAATGACTATCATTAAGAAATCAACCAATAACAAATGCTGTCGAGGCTGTGGAGAAATAGGAACTCTTCTCCACTGCTGGTGGGAATGCAGACTGGTGAAAGCACTGTGGAAGTCGGTTTGGAGATTCCTCAGCAAACTAAGTCTAGAGGTCCCATTCAACCCAGCTATTTCCTTTCTGGGTATTTTCCCAGAAGATCTGAAAACATTGTATGACAGCAGTATATGTGCACCCATGGTCATAGTGGCACAATTTGTAATTGCTCAATTGTGGAAGCAACCCAAATGTCCATCCACTGAGGACTGGCTAAAAAAATTGTGGCATTTTTACATAATGAAATATTACTCAGCTATAAAGAAAGATAAACTCGAGGCCTTTATAGGTGTATGGTCATAACTAGAGACCATACTCATAAGTGAAATAAATCAGATGTGCATGTGTAAGCAATGTATCACCTCATTATTGTGAGATCCTGACAGAGTGAATAAAAACTATGAGGTATGATAGACATTGTGAAATGAAAGGAAAATGCTCAAAAGTACAGAGCAACTGGGGTGTGGGAAAGGAGAAGGGAAAGAAGGGGAAATTGTGTATGTATGTATATACAGGATAGCTAACAGCTTTCATACTTTCTTCTATTGCTTCACTGAAAGGAACAGTTAAAGATTACCTGTTGGATCATTATTACACATCTCTATTTGTTTTCCTGAGAGACCACTTTGAAGATATCAATAGTAATACAACAACCACTGTTAATTTCCTACCATTCGCCTGTAACTCTTTATCGTTTGTATTATTCTTAAGGAATTTTGTAAATGGATGTCTGTTTTTTAATATGTTTTTTCCTTTATTCTTAAAATAAAATAAAAATAAAAAATAAAAAATCTTGAGTTTGATAAAAAATAAAAAATCTTTTTTATAGCTGAGTGATACTCCATTGTATAAAAATACTACATCTTTTTTAGCCATTCCTCAGTTGATGAGCATTTGGATTGTTTCCAAGATTTATTTATGACAAATTGCATTGCTATAACCACGGATGCACATATACTGCTGTGGTATGATGTTTTCACTTCTTCTGGAAAAATAGCCAGAAGGGAATAGCAAGGTTCAATGGAACCCCTAGTCCTAGTTTTCTGAGGAATCTCTACACTGATTTCCATAGTGCGTATACCAGTCTATACTCCCATGAACAGCGGAGAAACATTTATTTATTTATTGTTTTTTGAAACAGGATTTCACTATGTGGTTCAGGCTGACCTTGAACTCACTTTGTAGCCCAGGCTGGCCTTGAACTCACAGTGATTCTCCTGCCTCAGCTTCCCTAGAAGGATTCCTTTATCTCCACAGCCCCCCCACCATTTGTTACTAGTTGACTTGATGATAGTCATTCTTTCTGGGATGAGATGGAGTCTCAGTGTTGTTTTGATTTGTGTTTCTTGAATGACCAATGGTACTGAACACGTTTTTATGTATCTATTTGCCATTTGCATTTCTTCATCTGAGAAATGTGTATTCATCTCAGATGCTCATTTTTGGGGTGAGTCTGAACTTTGGGAGCTTGATAACAGTTTAAATTCTTTTGGTATTTATATTCTGGTCACTGGGGCAGAAGGCAAGTAATAAAGGTAGTTACACCACATTTTGGTCCTTAGTTTCCTCCGTCATCTGAAATACAGTTCAGCCCATCTCAAGTAAGAGTCAGATGGCCAAAGATGAAACTGATGAAAGAGACTTAAAGTCGTTTGTTACTACTCCCTGTGTTTTCTCCTTAGGAGAGAAAGTGGATTCAAAAGGTCTAGCTCAGGGAGTCCAGGATTTCAATAGCCTGAATCAATAGAGTTCTCCAAGCGTCTGGCCCAAGACAGCGTACATACCTATGCTCTGGACAGAGTTCCATTCCAGGGGTTTTCTAGGATGCGTAGGAAGTCTTCATTCATCTTTGCCTTGTACATAATGAAGGCAAGAGAGGCCCTGGGCCTAAGTTTTATCATTCCACTGGAGCTCCCTGCTGGTCCTTTACTACACAGGCCTGAGAGCACGGCCTGCAGTGCCCAGTAGTGTATGATGTGCCTCCAGATTCAGACATTACTATCCCTGTTTTGCTGCTTTTCATTTCCTTTTCTTGTCTGCTAGGCTTTTGAAATACATATTGCAGCCACTTGTTGCCCTGTTTTCTAAGCTGCCTTGAACTGCTGCCAGAGGCTGTTGCCAGAGGAGCTAATGACTAAGTCACTCTCTTTTCAGCCTCTGGCAAGACTGGGAATTCACTTGAAGATGGGGGCAGCAAAGGCCCAGCCATCCTGAACCAATCAGGAAACCACAATAAAGTGCTGACCAGGGAGCCAGTTGCTCACCCTCAAAGCCCAGCGCTGAGCTCAGCTCAGAGGTGACAGCCAGGCTGGGGATGCTCTGGTTTGCTCCTACAGAACCACATCAGAGGCAGAGACTCAGGAAAAAAGGCTGGCTCGGCAACCTTGGGGGTAGAGGTGGAACCCAGGGTCAACAGGAAAGAGAAACTGCCAGGAAAGACCAAAGACCATAGAAACACCAGACATGAGTTGAAGCAGGAAAAACCAGATTATAAGGCAGATTACAAATGATGATAATGAATAATAGCTAGCACCTACTGAGAACTTACTGTATCAGGTTTATCTGAACACTTGCAGGAACTACCTCCTCCAGTTCTTCCAGGGACCCCATGAGGTAGGTTCTGTTGTTGTTCCTGTGTTCAAAGGAGGGAGCTGAGGCATGCAGAGACTTAGTTGCTAGGGGCCTGATTTTGCCCTGTTGACTCTCCCTTACCTGGGCAATTGCAGTTGCTCTCATTAGTTATCCTGCATTCTACATGCTTTTCTAAGCTGGTCACCATCAGATTGTATTTCACACCTACAATGAGAGCTCAGGACAGGGTAGAGGATAAGGTATTCATAGCCTTTCTCTGCTTGATTCCAGTGGCCGCCCACTAATATCCTTAGCTACCTCTTTTGACATGTTCTTGTGTTTGCCCTTGCTTTGCAGTATTTATGCTGCGGTAGACCAGTTCTTATTTTCTGATCATCTTTCTCACCCATCTCTCCACTGGATCTGCTGTGACCTACAGTGTGCTTCCCTTCCCCCATTCTTTTGGGTCTTGCCTGTCTCCAAATATCTGCTACCATTTCAAATGTTGCCTTGTGCTCACTTCGGCAGCACACACACACACACACACACACACACACACATATATAAAATACTGCCCCACTTCATTAAATTTTCCATTAGCTATTCAAACATGTTTGTTCTTTCTTCTCTACACTGAGAGGATAAGCAGCAAGAGGAATTTTGACCCTTACTTCCTTATACTGTTCGTCCCTATGATTGTGCAGAAGTGGCCATGTCTTATCCCTCTGTTAGTCTCACTCACATATCAGGACAGTACTAAAATAATTTATGGATTATGGAAGCAATTTGGTAAAGAGAACATGACAGTAGTTTCAATAATTTCAAGTATGGGGTTCACATCCTTCTGTAATCCTGTCCCCTTGAGTGTGGACAGAACCCTGGACTTGCACCTGACTGATAGAATTAGCAACAATGATTGGTTATCTCTTCCTTGACTAGGTTACATAAGATTGTGAATTTCATCTTGTTAGACCCTCTCACTGACTTTGAAGCAAGAAGCTATGTTAAAGAGGTCTCCAAAAGAAAAAATAAAAAAAGGAGGTCTCCATGGAGATGAAGTCAGTTGAGGCTATAGTCAGTAAGAACCTTGGACTCTCAGTCAACAGTACAGTGCTTGTGGAATAAAATTCCCCCATCATTCACATAAGACAGGAAGCAGATTCTTCCATGTCCACCTTTCAGATGAGTCCTCAATCCTTGCCAAAACTTTTGATTGTATGTTGAGATGCCCTAAATCAGGAGATCTGTCTAAACTATATCAAGTTGCTGACCAACAGAAATTATGAAGTGTTAAATTGTGCTGTTTTAACCTATTAGGTTTGTAGTGATTTATAATGCAATGATAGGTAGATAGTATAATAGCTGAGCAGACAGGGTCCTTTTGGAGGAATTAAATTGATTGAAAATCAGAATTAAAAGAAGCAAGAAAGTAAGCGGCAGCTTTCCAGATGAGAGCATGGATGAGAACAGGCTGCCTGAAAGGTTATATAAGCGTTCCAGATGAAAGTGGAGAAGTAGACAGGGAAATAGACTAAGAAGGAGTTAAAGGAGGTTGTCCTGCATCTTCCAAAGTGAGCAGAAAAGAAAAACCTGAGGATGACAGGAATCATGAGATAGTGAGGGGACCTTTATTAAAATGAAGAGGAATTTAAAAAGGAAGATGCTATATTCATACACGAAAACTTTGATTTTTTAAATCAGATTCTCATGTTATCTGCTGAAAGCAAGACAAGAAGAGGAATGTATATATATATATATATATATACATATATATATATATATATATATATAATGATCAGGTCAGAGTAATTGGTATATCTATCACCTCAGACATGTACTATTTCTCTGTGTTGGAAATATCCACAATCCTCTCTGTTACCTAGTTTGAAAGGTTTAATTAACTGTTGTCAACCATAGTTATCCTAGTGTACCCGTAAGTCTCCACAGTACATGCGCCATCTCACTTGGGCCTCAGGACCTCTGTGTGAGTGGTTTTACTTCCACCCACACTTTACAGATGGGAGGGGTAAGACAATCAGAGAGATTAAGTTACTTGCTCATTTTCATCAGTTCAGAAATAGCAGAATTTGGAAATGAACCCAGGTCTTAGCGTCATGTTTTGCTGATTTTCTGGAAGATTTTCTTGGTGAATGCCACGGGAGACACGTACTCTCTACCAGCGTTGTTTCATGACTCTGTATCAAAAGTACTTTGGGGACTGTTGTAGAGGACACGAAGGGTGAAGTCTTAGGTGGATGAAGGTGTCTACCCTAGAAGCTAGAAGTGGTCAGACGCAGAATAGAAGCAGGCAGCTTGATCAAACAGCAATCTTAAGTCAAAAAGGTAGTATGGCAGAATGGTTCAGGATCCGCAGTGTTGATATGAAAGTTTTATCAGAAAGAATGCAAAGGTTTTCTGAGAAAGAGCAGTATGTGTTCACTTTGCTCACAAAGCCAGGACAGGGAGGCCCAAATCCTGGGGCACTGAAAAACAGTCCCCATGTGATACGATAAGGGCATCGGCAGCAACTGTGCTTCTTTGACTTTCCCAGTTTCAATGCATAACTCTGCTTGGCACTTATTAGGTAGTTTATAAAGGTATGTTGAATGAGTGAATGGGTGCAAGTGTGATTGTGTATCATCTTTGATGGGTCTCTTTGTAGTCTCTTAGGTAAACAGACGTTCTAAAGACGGTCAGAAATGAGACAGCACACGCATCCCAGAGACTGAGGGCCTGAGAGATCCCCAGTCCACAAGCACTCCCTCTCCTCTCCTGGCTGTGCTCTCTGCAAAGTAAACCAACCTCCTTTCCTCCTCCCACCTCGGGAGGTGGGAGGCCGGGCCAGCTCCAACGGTCTTGGCCCCAGTTTGCTTGTATAATTAATGTGGGATTTTTCCCTCCTCTAGTAAAAAATGACCTTGTCAAACCAGAGACAACAAAATCTTGGTTACTGAGCGATTGTGGGCTCCCTGCTGAGATGGCATCCTGGGCCCTGCAAAGAGAAATCTAATAAAATCGGTGTCAGGGGCTCCCTGGGTGCCAGGTCCCCTGCCGCCTGACCCCATGATCCCAATTTATTAGCCAAGTCCAAGCAAGCAGACAAACCTCACTGGCTCCAGACAGGAGACTTCCAAGCGGGAGCTAACGTGGGGGTTGGGGCCAGGTTTCAGCAAAGATGACAAGGGAAATGACAGGAGGTACCGGCCCAACCAGGGAGCCTGGGGAAGCCCTATTCTAGAGGATGTTGCTGCCTTGACAGAGCTGGCTTAACACGGTGGAGGAATGTGTTCAGATGGCCCATTGGGAACCTGTGGTTCTCTTTTTTTCTTCTTTTCCTTTGCACCATTATTAGCAGGGCCATGGACTGCGTGCCTTTCCACTGTGTTCCTGGGCGTCAGCGGGAGTCAGCAGAGAATAGCCAAAGACTAATATTTGCAAGGAGAGTTTTCATTTTGTGAACTGAGCACTAATTCATCTGTGAAGGAGTTTTAAATGTGCAGTCACTATTCACTCTCCCCTTAACCCAAACTCTGTGTGATGGGAAGCGCTGATGAACACGGTACATGTGCCACCTCACCTTTTGTTAGCTGGATGGTCTGAGGCTCATCATTTAACTTTTTCACCTGTAGATTGGGATAGCAAAACTGTTCTCATATGGTGAGGACTATAATTTGAAAAAAAATCAACTCACCAAAACAATCTTCGTCTATACTGGAAAAGTCAACTAGGAAAACAATAAGTAAGAGGCCATTCCAAATAGCAGTGAGAACTCTGAGATGGAGAAATTAACAAAGACGATATAAAACTAATGAAGAAAATGGGAAAACTGCCAAGAAAGTATGTAAACTATAGTCTGAAGACTTGAAGGAAAGTGTATACTTATGGGTTAGATTGTTGTAGGCAGCTGAGATAGATAGAAATATTACAGGACTCTAATAGGGTGGGAGAGATAGGCACTTCTATTGTGGGACAGACCCCAAGACAAAAGATTTTAAAAATGCACCCACACACCTCCCTAGGGATGGATGGGATTGATGTTCTAAATAGGTATCAATCTCCTTAAATAAACCCAGGAAGAGTCACTAAACCAACGCTGTGGAGGAAAAGCTCCTGTTCTGTATTCATGTCCATTTGCAAGGTGTCGCACTTCCCTATTTGGTTCTGACTTAATCAATTTTATCTGAACAATTATACTTGTAATCTTATTGGCTGACCATAGCTCTCCCACCTCACGCCCACCTTGCAACTTCCTTTCTATTTCTGTAACAAAGAGGAAGGAAGTTGCACTTTTCTTCCCATTTTTTCCTAACTTAACCCCACCTCACCTTGTGGTTTTGCTCTATGAAATCCCCAGAAAAGGCAGGGTCCTTGGCAACCCACTCAGGTTCCTTCGGTCCCTCTCTCTTGGACAGAAGCTTCTTTTCACCAATAAATATATTCTGCCTTTAACCTCTGTTGTTCCTAAAATTCATTCATTGATTTTAGAGAACACGAGCTCTCCCCAGATATCTTTCAGATTGGGAGTTTCTTCCCCCTATATCAAGGTGTCTTACTGTTAAAGTTATCAGTTATTTTCAAGAAATATTATGGATTCAATGCAAAGACAACCAAAACCCCAGCTAGGTACATTTAAGCATGTAGAAATCAGAAAAATGCATAAAAATGTATATGGGAAGAGCGATGCATAAATGAGTGGGTTTTTTATAAGAAAAGCAAAGTGAAGAGACACAGCACAACAAATGTTGAGCTAGATTACAAAGCCAGAGACGTGAAGGCCGTACAGCAGTGATCCCCAACCGTGACAAACAGGTTAGCGCGACTGAAGAGACAAAGCTCTGAGGTAGACACACCCCCACCTGAGCAGATGAGATTTAAGAAAAGCAACAACCAAAGTGGGTAGACAAAGTTTTACCGATCAGTTCTCAGCGCGGAGAAACCTGATGCTGCCTAGGTCACAATGGAAATCCATTCACTATGGATAAGTGTCCATATGGATTAAAGACAAAACTATGAATGGTTACACTTCACGGTTAAACAAAGGAAGGAGTGCTAATATGTTCTAGGAATGTGGAGGTATTTCTTAAATATGTCTCAAGAAACATAAATCATCATGCTATCAAAATTAAGAACTGCTGAGGAGAGAGCTCAGTGGCACAGCATCTGCCTGGGAAGTGCAAGGCAATGAGTTTGATTCCTGGTACCAAAAAAGAAAAATCAAGAACTCCTGATCACAAACACTGAATACATGATTAATAGGCAGTTGACAAGTAGAGGGAAAATACTTGCAAGTTACTTGCAACTTTTAAAGCTGGTGGTGGACTAATATCTAGAATACAGAAGAAATTTCTAATTAATAATTACTATAACAGTCAAAGGTATGAATCACTAAGGCACAGAAGAGGTATTCCTAATGACCAATACATATCTGAAGTGATGCTGAAACTCACTAGTAAACAGAAAGATAGGGGTAAAAAAGCCTTGAGATATTACATTACCCTGTCATATTGGCCAAGCTGAGATAATGGGGTAATTGGGGTGGGATTTGGATAAACAAAAACTTTTGTTGCTATGAACAATACTTAAGAATATAGACTATCAAGGCCAATCAGGACAAAAGGCCCCAAATCTGCAGGATGGTCTAATGATTTTTCCGTATATCTTATGAGGCTGAAAGTCTACCCTAGTTTACATATACGTGCAGTAGAATGTCTAGCACAGACCCACAAAGGGACAATTACGGGATGCTCATCACAGTATCATTTGAAGCAAATGTTTTCAAACTATAGACCATTGGTTCAAACTGGACACACCCTTGAATTCATGTACTGGCTGTGGCTGCTTTGATGCTATGACAAATACATACAATAAAAGAATTAACATTCACAGAGCAAAAAATATTTATCACCTGGCTCTTTATAAAAATATTTGCTGATTCCTGGTTTAGATCTTAAGGAAACTATAAGCAACTTAGGACTCCCACTGCTGAGGGAAAAGCTAAACAAAATATAAGATGACACATACAATGGAATACGATGTTGCTATTATAAGTCTCAAACTGTGAGTTGTGTACTCACAAACATGGAAATATCTTATAAAATAATAAGACATGAAGAAAGAGAACCGAGTATATGGTACTAAAACTTCTGTCAAATTTAAAATAACTACATAATGCCACCACAATATGTTTCACAAAAATATTAACAAGATCATGATATCATATCAAAGACCTCATAATTTCTAAGATAAAGAAGTGGGGGCACAGGAATAAGACACACTAGAAAGTCCTTGCTGGAGACAAATCATAGAAATGCGCTATGAAATACTAAGGACCATTAGTCACTCAGGTCTCTTTGCTTGAGACCCAAGCAAATAAGTGTGGGAAGTGCTAAGCATCATGCTCTGTGCACCAGGCATTTTTATCCCCCTCCTCCTCCTCCTCCTCTTCCTCCCCCTCCTCCTCCTCCTCCTCACATTGCTGTTAGTCCTTTGAAAGTAAAACCCTAATCACACAGCTAAATTCAATGAAAAAGGGGCATACTTAAGATGATCTGGATGTACCAGTGAGCCCAGAATAATTCACAGACAGTAACCCTCTTTAGAGGAATCCCTTAGAGAACAAAAGGAATTCAACTTATGGCTAAAATCCATAAATTGATGGAGAGTGGAGACAGGGGCTTGTTTACAATGTAGTCATTATTTCAGCTCACTGAGTATTTCTAGTTCTTTGCCTTCCAGATTGCATGGCCCGATTCTCCTTTTGATTAGTAGGCATCTTATGATTCTTTTTAGCTAAAAGAGTCATTAGTTGTAAGGGTTGCATGTTGCCTGTAGGCTGGAGATCAACTGCTTTTCTAGGACAGATTTCCCTTCCCCACTGGCAGGGGGTAACTATATTTGAAATGGTGGTGCTCCCTCAGTCCCCAAGACTACAGTGACCAGAGCCCTCTGCAGTCTCATCATGGAAATGCTGGGCTGAAGTCACTTGGATTTTGGAGGCTGTTGCCTCAGCATAGCCTAGATCTTGACTGATAGATCCTCCAATTCCTCAAATATCTGGACACTAACACTTGGAATGATCCTTGGATGCCACGAAATGAAAACCTTATGACCATAGTAGGTGAATGTGTAGATCATGAAGCCTAACCCAGCAAGGAAGGACCCCCGTCTCCCACAACAGCACCTAACCTCTTTACTCACCTCATCATTATCAGCATCCCTCTGTTTTTAGAGACAGGTTTTTCCCCCTTAACATTTCTAATTGTTTGTATTATTTCTGTCCTTATCCTCATTCCTGTGATAATCCTTCAGACAGGGGTGCACAGTAGGCAAAATAAGGGCTACTGAAGATGTCCACATCCTAATCCGTAGAACTTAGCGACTTTACACATGTGATTATGCTAGTGATCTTGAAATGGGGAGTATTATGTTGAGTTACTTAAACTGTCTCAACATACTCACAAGGGTCTTTATCGAGGAGGCAGAAGCGTCAGAGCCAGAGAAGGAGACGTAATAGCAGAAGCAGAGGTGGGAAGGCAGTCGTTGCTGGAAGGGATCTGGAGCCAGGGAACCCAGGCAGGCTCTGGGAGCTGGAACAGACAAGGCATGGGTTCTGCATTAGAACATCCCTGCCAGCACTTTGACTTTAGCCCTAGAAGACCCATTTCTGTGCTCTCTTCTCCACAATTATAAATTTATGTTATTTTAAACTGCTAAGCTTGGAGTAAATTTGTTACAGAAATAGAAAAATATCCTGAGACTTGTTGCTATATTTCTTTGTATTTTCTGCTTCCAGAATAATTACTGTTTGCTACACCTGGTTTCTCTGTTAACATGCATCCCTGATACTTTAAAAACCTGGTTTCAGTCTGGGTGTGGTGGTACACATTTGTAAACCCTGCACTTGGGAGGCAGGCGCTTATGCCACTGAGCTATATCCCGGGCCCTATCGCTGTATTTGGGAGCCTGAGACAAGAGGATTGTTGGGAGTTTGAGGCCAGCCTGGGATACAAAGTGAGCTCAAGGCCAGCCTGAACTGTATAGCAAGACCCTCTCTCAAACAAAACAAAACAAAAATCTAGTTTCACGATCCAGTTTGTAAAAATTAGGGTTCTTAGAATTTTGACTTTCTGTTTTTAGTTGAGCTGTGAACTAATGAAGAAAAGATACAACAAATTGGCCCTGCCTAGAGCTAATCATTGTGCAAGCCAAAGAAGTAGGACTCGAAGCAGCTCATACTCCTAATAAATCCTTTTCACAGTTAATATTACTGCCATTTAGATTGATGTTCCAAACGCCATAGCTGTTTACTTAAATTATGAAGAATTAAGCATAGATTTTTAGCAGTTCCTTCAGCTCACCAAGTATGAGTCAATTAACTCATGAATTGTGTAATTTGGTCAAAACTAACTGCATTTAACAGCCTATGTTTCAGTCGTTAATGAGAAGTGAAGAGTTTGATAAAATATCATACAAGATAGAAAGCCCTTCTTTCTTAGGGTCAAATCATGTGAATATAACTTTTCTTTATTGATTGATATGTGCCATTCCCATTTCTGGGAGCCATCAGTTATTGCTTTATTTAATTATCAAAACAGTTATATGAGGAAGGGAGTAGCATTATGACTGTTTTGAAGATGATAACATGGCATTAAGAGATGAATAAACAACTTGCCCAATCGTCACAGAGAGTAGGTGAAGGAACTGGGCTGAACCCAGGGAATCTCACTCTGGAGATGGTGTCTCAAATCTCTGCTCCAGTGCTACCCGTAAAGCTATCTTTATGGTCCTTCCAGACCTGTAGTTAAGATTTGTCTGATTGCAGGCCCAGAGGCAGCCTGGATAGAGTGGATGCTGTCTTCTGAAATGAAAGGACTTGTCAGCTCATTTTTGATGGATCAAATTTCTTTGAATAAGTACAGAACATTTTCCATTTGCTGACTGATTTTATCATGTGTCCCTGGACTGGGATTTGGAGGAGCAGGAGGAAGCAGGTTTCATGGTTAAAGCCTGAGAAATACCTCCTGAGCAGTCATGGATGAGGGGTTAGTAATGGGTGACTTCGGCCTCTGTTTGTGCTCACCTGGCACAGGAAGCCCCGGGTGGTTTGGCCCTGACTCCTAACAACAAGCTCCTCATTTGCCCTCCTGACTTGATGGTCTGGTGGAGAATTTGTCTGAAGGAATTTGTTCCAGGAAAGGCTCAGCTGCATCTGACAGGAAAAGGAGAAAAGAGAGAAAGAGGCATAAATCTCTGCTTTGCTGTGCTTTGCTTGGGAAGCTATTCCCTCTGGTCTGGGAGCATGGAAATGAGTAAGTGATGAGTCTCAAAACTTGGCTGAGTGTCATACCCTTGGGCAGACATGTAGGCCCCCTGAGGAGGGAATTGTCTTTTTGGTAGAAATCATCTATACCCAACATTAAAACTTGCATCATCCATTAAGCATATGGAAATATTTAGCATCATTAGCCATTAGGAAAGTATAAATCAAAACCACACTGAGATACCACTTCATAACCACTCAGGGGTCTAGAACAACAACAACAACAACAAAAGACAGACAATAACAAGTGCTGGTGAGAACACAGAGAAACTGGAAGCCCCACACGTTACTAATGGGAGTATAAAATGGTGTAGCTTTGGAAAACAGTATGGTAGGTCTACAAATGTTCAACATAGATTCAGCAATTTCACTCCTGGGTATACATCCAAGAGAATCAAAAGAGAGTGCTCAGGTGCCATCTCTTGCAAAGCCTCAGCTATTCTGATCATCAAGCCCTCCTAGTTCTCCTTCCCTATATTGATTTTCTTTCCCATTGCAGAGCAAGATCTCTGACACCTAGAATTTATTTTTTTTATTTAAAAAAAATAAAAGTACAAAAACATATTGACAAACAGACACCAATTAGCATAAAAAATAGTACAATCACAACTAATCTATAGACAAGGTGATATGGTCTCAACAGTGGTTATTGCTTTATCCATTGATATCTTCGAAGTGTAAATATATGTACCCATATACAGACATGCAAATTTAGTCAGACAATTAATCCTCTCAACAACAGAAAAAACACAAAAACCAAAAATCCAAAGACAAAAAATAAAACAGGCAAACAACAACAACAGCAACAACAACAACAACAACAAAAAAAACACCAATAGTTGCTGCTTTACATATTGATTTCTTCGAAGTGTGTGTTCAGGATAACACATACAGACATACAAGATTGATCAAATAACCCATCATCGATTATTGCTTAGCATTAAGTGATATAATACAATAGTAGAACCATGTTAGCCCTCCTGCATATATGTATATTCATATATACATACATACATTTTTGT
>PVLD010011008.1:0-67523 GCA_004027595.1 Dinomys branickii | reverse complement strand
CTCACAAAACCCATTGGGGCGCCTAAGTAGGTCTTCCCACCCGGGAGATCCCGCAGTCCTTAAAGCTGCTTTGATGTCTCTCGCTGGGCTGAGCTTCTTCCCGATTCAGGAAAAACTGGTTAGAGCGCGCACTTAACTCACCCTGTGATCGTGCAGACAGGAGTGCCGTTCAGATGTTTTTCCCTGGATGGAGATTTTCCCCGACTCAGAAATCCCACCGGCCGGTCGCTGTTGCTCCAGTTCGCGCAGCGCTGGCTGCGGGGTGGGGTTCTGAGCGGGATCCCGGAGCACTGCCCGGTTTGGTGCAGTTTGTCCCAGTAGCGCGTTCTCTGTCGGGTTCAGGAGCTGAAGCCGTTCTTCCCTCCGCACTCGCTCTCTCGGCTGGTCGTCTTCTTCCCGGAAGTCCTTATTTCTGTCTTCATATTGTTATATTTCATTGTTTGGGTGGTAATCCTCTGGGAGGTTCTCTCTCTGCTGCCTACCCAGTCGCCATCTTCCCGGAAGTCTCTGTAGGGTTGTTTTGATGGTCATGAATATCTTAAATTGTTCATTGTCACGGAAGTGTTTTATTTTTCCATTAAATTTGAAAGATAGTTTTGTAGGGTACATCAACCTGTATTGGAATTTGTTTTCTTTTAGGACTTGAAATACTTCAAACTCTTCTTCACTTGAATGTTTATGTTGAGTAATCTACTGTAATTCTGATGGGCTTTCCTTTATAGCTGATCTGCTGTTTTTTTCCTCTAACAGCTTTTAATATTCTGTTTTTGTACTGAGTTTCTGGGATCTTGATCATTATATGTGTGGGTATAGATTTATTTTGGTCATGGCTATTTGGAATGCTATATGCCTCACTGTATGTCAGATTCTTTCCCCATGTTTGGAAAATTTTCTGCGATTCCTTCTGCAAATAATCTTTTTATGTCATTTGTGCTGACTCCTGCTTGTTCATTGGTTCATTCAGTCTTGTATTGTTTTTCTTTGCATTGTCTTGCAGTTGTTGTATTGTTATTTTCTTGTTCCTTGTTATTTTTAAGAGATCTTTCCTCTCATGATTGCTAGCCACAATCCTGTCTTCAAGGTCTGAAAGTCTGTCTTCACTTTCATTCCAGTGGTTTTTACAGCTTTCAGTGGGATTTTAAATTTCCTGGATATCTCCTTAAATCTGTTTTATGCAATCTAATTCTTTCCTATTTTGTTAACACAAGGTTTCTATCATTTTTCTATGCTCTTCTATTTTCTAATCTGTCTTCTTTAGATATGTTGAGCAATTCTTTCATTATGGTGGTCATTTACTTTTTTACCTGAGAGATTATTTCTGATCTGATTTCCTCTATAGCCTCTTGAGTTGTTTCTTTACTGAAGTTGCTATCATTTCAAAAATTTCAGGTGTGTGTCTTCCAATTTTTTCTATGTTGATGTCCTCTGGACTTGTTCTCTGTGAGCTGGAGGCCTGAGATTGCATTTTGCTTCCTTGTCTTGTCATTTTCTATTTAAAAAATTTTTTTTGTTTTCTGTGAGGATCCTTGTGAGTTTTTGTAGTAGAGACTGTGCTACTAGTATCAAGGTCTCTCTAGGAAAATTCTGCTCTTC
This sequence comes from Dinomys branickii, assembly GCA_004027595.1. Lineage (NCBI taxonomy): Eukaryota > Metazoa > Chordata > Mammalia > Rodentia > Dinomyidae > Dinomys > Dinomys branickii. The sequence continues at coordinate 65,930 of PVLD010011008.1, read as the reverse complement.
AGGAATATTTTCTGTGTGTAGCAGATTCTCGGTTTATGTCTGTCCCAAGATCCTACCTTCCCAATTAATTGAGAGTGGGATATTGGTATCTGTTAGGCTCAGTCTCTGCTGCTGGGTTGTGATGAGGCTATTAGCCCAGAGCTTCCCAGTATTGTTATAGAAGTGAGAACAACTGATTAGAACAGATATAACACCCTGGTGAAAGTAGTACAATTAGCAATAATGAAGGCATCAAGCATAATTTAGAAACTGACAAACTTTGCTAACTATTGATTTTGTACCTTAGACCATAGGAACAAAATCTATAGCTATATAACAGAACCATTAATAAATTAGGAGTTTGTTTGCCAAATGTTTCTCCTTGGTAGTGTGGATTTGCCCTGTGGTGGGGAACTTTAGGGAAGATAGTGTGTAAGGAAGAGCTAGCTGGAAAGCAAGTACAAGCAAGGCTGGAGGACAATGGACAGTCATGCAAGGTTTGGGAAACTGGGAAAGGGCATAGAAAAGAAAGAATGAAGGGGTACTTGAGGGATTATCAGACCTTGGTCTTTCAGTTTGGGGGATTCAAATAGTATAAGAAAAAGAAAAAAAAATTGAGAAAAAAGGAAAAGGAAAAGAAAGTAAGGTAAAACAAGATAAAATAAAATGAAATTATACATAAAAAAGAAAGGGGGCAGTCCCACCACTTGTTTCTATTCTGTGTGCCTTTGTCCATAAGTACAGTGCTGGTTCACCTAACTTACCATTTGTTGGCTTGTATGTCAGACATTTTCATCCCACTAGTCTTGTCCATTCATCACGTGCATCCTAGTCCAGGTCTTACTGTGTGACTGGTCTTCCCCTGGTGGCCTAGTCTCATGGTGTACGGGCATGAGCCAGACAACTGGTTTCCACCGGTGTGTCTGGTTGGCAAGTCCCAGGTGTTTTCTGTGCTGGCTGCTGGTCCCATGGTGGAGGGGGATGGGCCGGACACCTGGATTCCACTGGCAGAGCTGGTTGGCCTGTCCCAGGTGTTTCCCATGCTGGCTGCCAGTCCCACAGTGTAGGAGGATGGGCCAGACCAAATTTATATTTTTTGGGAGGGGGCTTTTTGGTGTTTGTATCTGCCTATCTCTCCCTTTAAATACTTCTGATATGCTAGTTTAGTGGTCATGTATTTCTTTAGAATATTTTTGTCATGGAAATTCTTTAATTATCCATAAATTTTGAAGGTTAATTTTGCAGGATATAGAAATCTAGATTGGTAATTATTTTCTTCTTAGGACTTGAAAATGTGGTTTAGATTTCCCTGCTCTTTAAGTTTTGTGGTGAGAAATCTGCTGTAATTCACTTATAAGTAACCTGCTATTTTCTTTGATAGCTGTTAGTATTTTCTCCATTTTTTGAATTTCTAGAATTTTGATTATGATGTGTCATGGAGAGGTTCTCTTCTATATGATATACTGTGAATCTGAACTGAGGCTGTTAACTGTTTTAAAGGGGCTTACTTCTTAACTACAGAGTGTAAGACCACTGTGTTCTTCCTGTCCTGTGATTGCTGCTGCTTAGACTTCTCAGAGGGTCCATTACTAGCCTGCCTTCTCTCTGAAACTATTTCTTATGGCCATCTCCCAACCAGTCAGTGTGGTAAGGTAATCCCTGAAGCCCTGAAACATAGTTGTTCTTTGGCTTCTGATTCATGGAGTATTTCAGTGTTAATTAATTCCTTCCCAAATGACCTCTAATTAATCAGTTTCAAATATGACAGGTGCTATAGTGGATTTTCTCCAACTCTAGCCTGCCATTCAAAGGAGTCAGTTTCAGAATAAAATCCTTTGTAGTTTTCAATAACTGGAATTTTCTTGGGGCTAGCACTCTTGGTCAGGTCCATTGTTTCTCCCTGCAGCTGTCTACTTTCTCTAGACTTATCTTGTGTCTTGGAGACAGATCTCCTCCCTGGGAACTGTAGCTAGTAGCATCATAGACTGCTTCATTCTTTTCTTTGTGTTGTCTTCAGTTTCTCCAGCTTCTCTGTGGTTTTTAGCCGTCTTGTCAGAAACTCCTTGATTCTTAGCATTTTCCTCCTTTTTACTAAATTGCTGTTTTCTAGGTGTTGTGATTTCAGGTTCTGGATAGGCTGTAATATGATGCCAGATTTAACTCTGCCATCTTCTCAGCTCCCCTAAGGCAGTGATAGTAAACATTTTAGAGACTGATTATCAAACTGCGATCTGAAACCCACTTATTTATTGCAAAGTGCCACCACTATAATTAAACCTAAATACTGAAGTTTTAGTTCAGTAAAAATAACTCGTACATTAACATCTTTTATCTTCAAAGTAAAACACAATACAAGAGGAAACATGGCTGAATAGAGGAGGAGCCATGCTCAGAGCTACTCTGAGATAATCAGATAAAAACACAGAGCACCAACTGAATAAGATTAAAACCTCTAGTGGCAACATTAAAGGCTATAGGGGTTCATAGTAAATGGAACAGCATAACCCCCTCCATAACCTGTGGCTGGAGTGACACAGGGCATTTAAATAGCCTTGTGTTGTGGGGAGCAGCCTGGGGCTGTCCCCACACCAATGGCAGGAACAGAATGTCACCCCACAGTACCCCTCCCCAACTTACCCAGCAAAAAGTGATTACAGACTACAGCAGAGGTGGCCGGCTGTGGTGGAGGTGCTGGTGAAAACATAGAGTAGAACAGCACATCTCCCCTCCTGCTAGGCCACCAGTAGTTTGAGTGACTTAAGCAGCACTGTGCTGTGCAGAGAAATGTGTGGTAGGTTAGAATTCCTCCCTCAGGAGAGGAATAAGAATTAGGACTGAGTAGCCTAGGACAATACCTGCAGGAGCAAACGAGTCAGCCCATATTATAGCACTTCACTCCACCCTGTAACAAGTGACCTGATAGGACAGGGACTTGCAAATGGAAGAGGAACACAGGAGGCTGTGCAAGGACCAGGAGGAGCCATCTATACACAGGTCTTGGAGCAGCCCCTGTCTCTGTCTGAGGGTGGCATAGCAACTGCAAGAGAGACATATGGTAAGCAGTGGGTAGGGTGCTAAGGGACATACAAAGTGCACTGGCTGAAGACTCTGGCCCCAGCCCCCCACATCTGGAGGCCGAGATCAACTCCACATCCAACATAAACACTACTGCAAGCTTGGCAGGGTTATCCATTAGTTTGGGGCTCTCAGTATGCACACCGGAGGAATTTTATTTTTTATTATACATTATTTTACTTTTCTTCTTTCTTTGATAGTTTGTTTCATTTTCCTTTTTTAAGATCTTTTACCTATGTTTTTGTTCTCATCTTCTCATCGTTCTTCTCTTTCCTCAGTTATCTCTCTTGCTTTAATCATATGGGAGAATATTCTTTCTAATCTTTCTGGTTAGCTTTGATATCCTTTGCTTACCCCTTTAATCTTTCTCTTCTGCCTTCTCTAATTTCCAAAAGCTTTCATGATCATCCTTTATCCTCTAGTCTTGCTTCTACTATATTTCTTTTCATTTATCTCTGTTTTATCTGCTATCTATCTTAAATTTCCTCACCACAGGGTAAAAACGTTCTACCAAGGGAAACACTTGCATATAAGCTCCCAATTTATGTTTGATTCTGTTATATAACTGTAGATCTTGCTCCTATGGTTAAAAGCACCAAATTAATAGTTACCATAGTTTGTCAGTTTCTAAGATGTGGTTGATACTATTGTTATTCTTTATTGCACCACTTTGACTAGGATTTAATATCTGCTGTAATAGTTGTTCTTTGTAGAACAATACTGGGAAGGTCTGGGGCAATAACCATCACCACAGTCCAGTACCAAAAGAGTGAGGACTGAGCTAAATAGATATCAATATCTCATTCTTAATAAATTGGAAAGATAGGATCCTGGGACAGATACCAAAACCAAGAAATTCCTACAGATCGAAGACATGACTGAGGAACAGAGGTCTCCTAGGGAGGCCTTGATACTAGTGATAAAGCTATATACTATGAAAACTTACAAAAATCAACATGGAAACACAATAAAAATTTTAAAAATAGAAAATGATAAGACACAGGACCAAAATGTAACCCCAGACCTCTAGCCCACCCAGAACAAGCCCAGGAGACAATGATATAGAGGAAAATGGAAGATGTACTTCTGAAATTTGTAAAATGATAGCAACAGAAGTAAAGAAACAAATCCATGAGGCCATAGAGGAATTCAGTTCAGAAATAATCTCTCAGGTAAAAAAAGAGATAACAACCGCAATGAAGGACTTGTTCAGTAAGTCTTGAGTAGATATATAAAAAGTAGAAAAACATAGGAAAATGATAGAAACCATAAACAACCTAGGAAAGAAATGGAATGCATGAAACAGACTCAAGCAGATATCCAGGAAATTAAAAAGTGCATTAAAGGTTTACAAAACCACACAAATGAAAATGAAGATAGACTATCAGACCTGGAAGATGGGTACACAGGTAGTAATCAAAAAAGGTATTTCTTTATTTTTTATTTTAAAGGGAAAAGAATCAATAGTAAAAAAACAACAATGAAGACAAATACAAAACAATGCAAAAACAATAAAAACAATACAGGATTTCAAAACAAGGATGATAGAAATTTACAATGGCTGTTAGATTACATATTGTTATCTTCAGAGAAGTTGTTCAGATTATCAGATGTAAGAATGTAAGATTGATCAAACAATTAAAGACAATAACAAGTAATAAAAAAAACCCATTAGAAACAATACAGAGCTTCATCGTACAAGATAGTAGGAATTCCATCTCAACCCAGAAAAAATGGCTATTATCAAGAAATCAACTAATAACAAATGCTGGCAGGGCTATGAGGAAAGAGGAACCCTTTTCCACTGTGGGTGTGGGAGTATAGACTAGTTTAACCACTGTGGAAATCAATGTGGAGATTTCTCCAAAAACTATAACTATAGAATCCATTTGACCCAGCCATTCCCCTCCTGGGTATCTTCCCAAAAGAATTAAAAGCATCATACCACATTGATATATGCATACCCATGTTTATAGCGGCACAGTTTGTAATAACAAAATCTTGGAAACAACCCGAATGCCCATCAGCTGATCAATGAATAAAAAAGATGTGGGGTTTTTTTTAATACAATAGAGTATTCTTCTGCTATACAGAAAGATACCCTAGAGATACTTTAGGAAAATGGATGCACCTAGAGTCCATACTCTGAAGTGAAATAAATCAGACGCACATGTATAAATACTGTATTGTTTCTCTGGTATGAGAAACTGAAAGTGTAAATAAGGATCAAAATGTATAATAGGTATTGTGAAATAAGAAGAAAATGTTCAAACGGGGAGAGGAACAAGAGAGAGGGGACAAGGGAAAGGAAGGAAAGGAAAAGAAAAAGGTGAGAAAAGAAGCAAAACATGGAAACAAAGCATTTATAAATGGGGAGGGGAGGAAGGATTGAAGGGAGAACTGGGGAATGGGAAAAAGCAAGTCACATGTACAGGTACAAATTCTCGATAATGAATGTGATCATTATGTATAGCTACAATGTACCAATAAAATCTGATTGAAAATAAAGTTTTTTCTTTTTAAAAAAGGAGTGAAGGAATAGAATGAAAACATCAAGTAGGAGATCAAAGAGTAAGTAAAACAATTCGGATATTAGAGGGAAAAGAGAAGAAACGACATCTCTGCTGAGTTGGACAAATACTGGCCGTGAGCGGGTGTTTGCTCTTGTACTTTCACCAGTATTTTCTCGTGCTCTGTGGCCCCTGGAGAGCAAGGCAGTGGGCTCATTGCACCTTTTTTACTGTGCTGCTTCCTCATTGTGCTGCCAGCTGGAGAGGTTCGGGACCAGCACTGAGGAGAGTCTCAGCTTCCCTGGTCCCCAAGCACAAGTTCATGTGGAATGGGGCGGTGTGTTGAGTGCAGTTTACTCCACGAGGACTACTTTGGTCTCTGAAGAGCAGAATGCTGCAGATCTCTGCTTGAGGCTTCCCTGCCTTCCGAGAAGCCCAGTGGGAATGGACAGCACCCCAGCTGCACACGGAGGGGCGCTGTGGCAGGTCTCTTGCGATGCACTACCTGTACCTCAGGTTTTCCACAGCTCCATTTCCCTGTGCCTCACATAGGATCACTCAGTTTCCAAACCCTCCTCTGCCAGCTGCCTGAGTCGCTAGTACCAAGGTGCTAGGGAGCTCCCCTCTCTGCTAGCTCCAGCCTGACTCCTGACTCTCACCTTATGTGTTTTTCAATGGGTCCACCTCAGCAACATGTAGCCCCAACCGTAGTTTAGTAGTAAGCAGACTGTAAGCAAGCAGGGTGGAAAACTTGTGGGTTCATGGGAAGTTAGGCACAGGGACTTCTGTTTTCCTAAGCAGAAAGCTCAGGCATATGCTTCACAAGATGCCTCGCTGCCACAGTTTCACACTTACACTGTGTTTTAAAAAATACTGTTTCTTAAGCATCACATGGTATGAAGCTCCCAGATCAGCTAAGTTAAGATTTCTGTATTTTTGGTTTTTTGTCCTGGGTCTTTTTTCATGCTGATTTGTGTCCACTGAGTCTGTGTCTTTCCCTCTGTATCTCCCCTTCTCCCAAGGCTGTGGTGTCACCATACAATACTGAGTGGCATGGTTTAGATCTAAGGTGGCCCCCAAAGTCGCATATGTTTGGAAGATGATTGGATCATGATCATGACCTGTACTCGTCTGTGGTCTCACCCACCTATTAGTTCAAGAACTGAATGTGCTGTTGGAAGGTGGGGCCTGCCTGGAGGTGGGTCCCCTGGGTCATGACCAGGAAGAGTGCATTCTCATACTTGAATTCTATTCTCTCTCTTCTTGGCTGCCATGGGTTGAGTGCCCTTCCCTCCACCAAGCCTCTCTGCCATGCCGTTTCTGTCTTGGACACACCCAACCATGGAATTGAACCATGAACCAAAGTAAACATCTCCTTTAGGTTGTGAATGTTGGGTACATGGTCCCAGCAAGGAGAAAGTGACTAAGACACAGAACTGCAGTTCATTTCCCCCTCCGCCCACCTCGCTGAGCACCTGTTCTCTAGTTGTCTCAAATCCAAGTGCTGGAGAAGCTGTAGAGTGCTACCTGCTCCTTCTCTTCCTTCTCTTTGAAATGGAACTTTTATCCTAAAGTTTCCTTGAGTGCCTTGAAGAATTGGCAAAAGAAAAGAGTTTTAAAAAACAAAGACAGTCATTTATGCTTTGCTTCTACAGAAAGCTGCTCTGCAGTGCTAGATATGTTGAACCACATAGGAACGACTGAACTTTAAGCAAAATGTAGGTCAGAGAGAAACCCTGAAACTCTCTTCCCATTTTCTCCTTCTCAGCTGATTACTTTATTTTCTTCTTCACAGTAAGGATTGACAAACTTCTGCCCATTATGCACAAAATTTCCATTCAAATAGTTGGTGACCTTTTCAGAAATACATCTGACGTTTCAGGAAAATTTGTAGCATAAGGCAGTGACCAAATCAGGTTGCTCACTACAGCAACACAGTAAACCGAGAGAGAAGGACAAGGGGGCAGGGAACAAGGGAGAGGTGAAAGGGCCTCTCAAGAGGGAGAATCGAAGAAGTCTCAGAGGGAGAACATTGCAGCAGGACCAAAGCACTATCAGCTAAAGACATTATCAAGTAAAGAAAATACAAAGAGTTAGACGATGGAATCATATTACCCCGCATAACTCGGCTGAGGCAGGAGGATCATTGCGACATACATCATGTATGGTCACATACATAACTCATGTATGGAGACATACCTGAATGTAATTTAACAAAATGACTCTGTCATAACATTTCTGGCAGGGTGGAAAGAAAGGCAGAGGAATTATAGAGCAAATGCAGACTGGGAACAGGGGATAACACAGTCAAACACTGATCTCCATAGCAGGATGTCAATAAATAATATCTAAAATTAATAAAGGCAGGGCAAATATGTAATTTCTAAATATTGAGGAGATATCACAAGAAATAGACCAAATAATTGGTAATGGTTGCTTAGTGACAAGCAGTTCTGGGTGTGCTGTGGTAGGTGCTTTGTGGGTTTTTTTATTACAAGTTTTATTGTACTAGTTGAATTTTAAAAGTGTATATAAAAAAAGTGTATATAAAATGTCTTGGGAACATGAAAATATTAAAAAACACACACTAAGAAGTAAAGGACTGCCAGGTGTGGTGGTGCACTCCTGTAATCCGAGCATTCGGGAGGCTGAGGCAGGAGGATCATTGCGAGGTCAAGGTCAGACTTGGCCACAAAATGAGCACAAGGCCAGCCTGAACCGCATAGCGAGACCCCATCTCAAAGAGATTTAAAAAAAAAACATGTAGCAAACTTCAGTCAGTCTCTCCTTGTACCCGAGAGAGAAACAGTGGTGGATACGAGAAAAATAAGGAGACAACAGCTGGGTTCAGGTGGAGTCACCTCTTGCCTGATGAGCAGGAGGACTGACTTCTACAGTAGGGGCATTTATTTTATACATTTTCAAAGTTAGTATCATGGGCAGGTAATGTTGCCTAGTGACTAATGACTGTAATTGTCCAACTGGATGCCTTTTTCAATACTGAGGTAGCTTGATTGATAACCAGCTCCAATGGCTCCCAACAAAAACAGAAAGAAAGAAAGGACAACCTTAAAAACTGTCTCAAAGGTCTAAGAAATTGACTAGATGGAAATGAAGTTATGGTTCTGTCAGAAAATGAATAGTTTAAACAAAGATGTAGACATTAACACGTAAAATGTTATTGGAGGCAAATAAATGTAGAATTGGATGGCTTTTCTCAAATCTAGCTCCAATTATTCAATCAACAAGATTCAACATTACTAAATAATTAATATCTAATGCTTGAAGTTAATAAAATTCCACAGCTGGGGAAGAAATTCTGGGCTGTCAGTAACCTTGCCTCTCCTCTGCAACTGTTTTTCAGGAACTTCAGGGTAGCATTGAGGTAGGATAGAAAAGGTAATGAGAGGTAGAAAGGAAACAAGGAAAATCATAATTTAAAAATTGCACTTTAAAAAAAGTGCAAAGTAAAGAACAACAACCTGGGCTTAAGATGAAGAAACAGATTCAAAAGGTTTGAAGAATAATTTTGGGTAAAACATCTTAGGTCACCCATATTAAAGGACACTTCCAAGAACACATGTATTCCCAACCCCAGGCCATAGTTCACCTCTCCCTCGAGGGCCAGCACTCTGTTTTCTCAGAGTGGGTACTTACTTAGTTCTAGGTAATACATTTCTCTATGTGTGGGAGACCACTGAGAGACCTGCGGTCTGTATCCATCTTGTACTGCTGAGAGACCTGCAGTCTGCATCCATTTTGTAAACTACCAGCCATCTTGAGAATTTAGTTTCAGTTTCCATATATGGTCGGTTTCCTGTAGTTTCCATGTATGGTCAACTTCCTGTAATTATGTAATAGACTTCTATATATGGTCAACTTCCTGTAATTATGTAATAGACTTCTATATATGGTCAACTTCCTGTAATGATGTAATATCGCCTGATGCTCTGACCACCCTCGCGTGATGTCTGGACCTCCCTCTGTTGCCTGGTTACCTATTGACGTCAATCCCCATTCCTCCACTGTATATAAATCCGAGACTTCTGCTCATTAAACGAGGCTTGATCAGAATTTTGTCTTGCCTCCATTTCTCGTGTCGCTTGTCTCCCTTCATCCCACTCCCCTTCTCTAGAGCCTTCGTTGACTACCCGCGGGTCGGGACATCTATGCCCCTCATAGACACATCTTAAATGTTCTTTTTCTGTGACAAGAGTCAAGAACCTATTCAGTGGACTGAGTTGAGGCATACCTCCCATCTGTGGGAGAGCTCCTTGGGCCCTGTCTGGTGACAGCACAATCTCTAAAGTTGGAAGCATAGACTTCCAAATGCATGTCTGTGTCCATACAGCACAGTTCATCCTTTGATCTGAAAAGAACCAGCACTCCATAAGTCATGGGGGGTAGCCCGGCATCACAATGGAGAGGAGGAAGAAGCATTTGTTTAGATGTGTCTATTTTTGAGATCTTGGAGAAGTCACCAGCATTTAGTAGGAGTGAAACACTTCATGCTACCAAACTCAGCCTGGTAGCAAAATAAGTGGCTAATTCCTGATGGAAATAGTGCTGAGATATGGAAAGCCAGAGATTCTGCCAGAGGACAAAAGCTCAAATCCTGCCAATTACACACAAAGAGCCAGAAGCATGGATGTCCCTTGACATTGTTTTAGGTGTGAGAGAGGGACTGTGCGTACCTCAGTGCCTCCAGTCCTCCTGCCTAGGTGCAGCCAGGTGCCCTTGCTGTGTGGTGGGAAGAAGTGAGGATAGGGAAATAGAGGAGGAATGGCTAATGACCCTTAGGAATAAGGAAGTTGTCATCCTATGAAAGAGTGAGTTGACATTTCATATGTTTACACATCATATTGTCTCACTAGTGTAAGAAACTGAACTAGTAAATAAGATCCAAAATGTATAATAGATATTGTGAATTGGGAAGAAACTTTTCAAAAGAAAAGACAAACTGTGATAGGGGAAAGGGGAAAGGAAGAAAGAGAAAAAAATGTATTTATACAGTAGACAGTTAAGATAGTTAGCTCGTATCTCTTAGTTCATTGAAAAGAAAAGTTTGTGCTAATATTTTTGGACAATATACCACACCTAAATATTTACTCTGAATAACTACTATGAAGACAATAATATGCAATGTATTAATTATTGTAACTCTCATACTAACTTGTTTTGAAACTCTGTTTTATTATGTTTATGTGAGTTGACAGTTCAGGATATATAGAACAGAATTATTGAAGCTGTGCATGGTAGACCATGTCTGTAATCCCATTACTTGGGAAGCTGAGGCAGGAGGATCCTGAGTTTGAGTCCAGCCTGAGCAATCTAGTGGTTTCAAGGCCAGCCTGGACTACACAGTGGGACTCTTTATAAACAAACAAACAAACAAAATTATTAGAAAAGTGCCTTTACCATTTTCTTAGCTGAAAGGTAGATTTCCACAATTTGACTTCTGCACACTTTTATCCACCCTCTGTGCACCTCACACTGTGCAACCTTGTAACCCTACCGTCACTGCACAGCCTGTGTGTCCTGCCGGTCTCCCGCACCCTGAGGGCTCTTTGCTTTTCTCCATCAGGCTCCCACTTGTCCCACCCAGCTTTCTTGTGTGTGTGAGCAGACTTCCCTCTTCCCTCTTCTTACAATTCATTCTCCAAACTCAGTGTTTAGCTGCTCCTTGACCCTTTTCGTTTTCATCGCATGGGAGCTCTTTGCAGCTAGGGCTTGTGCTTGTTTATCTAAACTTGCTGGCCTCACACAGTAGGTGGTACCTAAGCATTTGTTCAGGGAGTGCATGCAAGAAAGACAAAAAGAATCAATGAACGAATGAAAGTCTTTATGGGAGAAGTGGTTTGTCCAGTTCCATCTGTCCACCCCGCAGTTCTGGGTTTGCTTAGCAGGGGTTCACACCTTTGCTGATGTTTATTTTAAATTTCAAAGCAATAAGCAAGTTCAAAAATGGACACAAGATTAACATGTCTTTAAATTCATTTGCCTTGGGCTGGGGATATAGCTCAGTGGAATAAGCGCTTGCCTAGCAAGCGCAGGGTCCTGAGTTCGATCCCCAGTACCGCAAAAAAAAATAAAATAAAATAAATTCATTTGCCTTCTTACTCTTATAGGTGTTATATGTCTCCTCTGTCAGTTACACTCTGCCTTCTAAGCTTTTCTTTTCCTCATGTTCTTTTAGGCTCCTGTCCAGTCTTCCCTCAAGAGACTATAAAAGACACTGATACTATTTGATATCATGGGAATATCAGACATTTTTCCCAGTGCTCATGAAACTTAACATGCAGATATTTTCATAAGGTTTTATTTTTTTTTTTTTCAAAAAATCCCAATTAAAACCCCCAAACCTACCAATAAAATACCTGAATTTGTGTGTGGTTTATCAGTTGGAACCTAAAGGGGGCAGCAGTTAGTAAACACAGGGTTACATTGGTGATGGGGTGGAAAACTTAACCACTAGCTTACATGGTAACCTTGCTTTCATTTTGCATCTCTGAGATGAGGGAGTTGGACTAAGTCATCCTTACAGTTTCTTCCAGCGCTGAAATTCCGTGTGTAGATCCAAAACAGAAGTCTGATGTTGATTTAGGCTCTGCGGACAGAACAGAGTGAAAGAAGCAATAATCCTCCATCCATATGAGCTTACACTCCAGTGCGGCCTTCACTGGTTAGGGCTTCCATCGTTGCCTGGTGATGGGGAGGGTATAAGGAAGGGAAGCTAGCGAGAAGTTAGACTGAGCTTGATCATTAGGTACTAGACATGTTCCCGGACTAGGCAAAGGAGGAAACCGGGTGTGATGCGCTGGGATCAAGTGAGGTGAGAGGAAAATAGACTCTCCCTTAAGTCAGAAAATCAGAGGGGTTGTAGGCATGTGCCTGACTGACCAGGAGGAGGCAGAGTGCTACTCACAAAACTGTTGTGTTCGTAACATATCCAGAACCAGAACGCCTGTTTAACTTCTTCAAGCAAGGGCTCCTGGGCGGCCCCATTGGGAACAGCTCCTGGGAGGGGAAGGGGAAGCCACATATGTGTGGCAAGGAAGAGGCGCTAGAATGGACACAGCAAGTAAGGGCTGGAACAACGCAGAGCCTCAGAGTTAATAAGCCTTCTGTCAACAAATGAAAGAGGGTAGGATTCCCCACTTTACTTGGCCTGTGAACCTTAGTCAAGCACCGATTATTGCATGCCTCAACATTTTAATTATGTATAAACAGCTATGCTCAGGTCTTCAACTCATCTTTATACTTAAAAGTCTGGAGGCTGAATTCCGAATGGATTTTATATAACTAGGTAGTAGCCTCTTCGATATTAAAGAACTTTTGGTGAATTATTATGATGTAAATACTAAACCACTTGTGTGTATGGTTGCCTTTAAAATTTAATCTCAGTATAACTTCATGAAATTGAAAATACTTTTTACATTTTATAGAAGAGGAAACTGTTTCAGAGGAGATAAGAGAGCTAGAGGGGATGTGGCTTAGTGGTAGCGGACTTACCTAGCATGTGTGTAGCCACAACAAAATCCCCATCCCCACCAAAAAAGAGAAGGTAAGGAAGGAAGGGGATCTGGGAGGGAGGGAAGGAGAGAAGGGGATGGAGGGAGAGGGAGAGAGTGAGAAAGAGAGAGAGAGAGACAGAGACTAAGCACCTTGGAACTACACGTAGGGTCAGGAGATATATGATGCCCAGAGTTGCTTTTCTCTTCTTTTCTCTTCTCTCTCACTCCAGTTTTCAGGGTAGGAAATATACTGCAGAACAGTTACTAACCACTGTTGGAAGCATGGGTTTTCTTCCTTCCTTTTCTGGGTTTTAATTAAAAATCATTTTATTTTGTCTCTTTAGTGCTCTAAACCAACTTTTTCTTGATTTTTTATTCTGCATCTTTTGGATGGAGGTGTTTGGAAGAGCAAGAGGAATAGCTTTGGTTGGCTATACCACTGGAGAGAGTGGGTACTTATTTAGTTCTAGGTAATACATTTCTCCATACCCCTCATAAACACATCTTGAACATTCTTTTTCTGTGACAAGAGTCAAGAACCTATTCAGTGGACTGAGTTGAGGCATGCATCACATCTTTGGGAGAACTCCTTGGGCCCTGTCTGGTGATAGCACAATCTCTAAAGTTGGAAGCATAGACTTCCAAATGCGTGTCTTGTGCACATGTGTGAGAGTACATTGTGTAAGGCCATCTGTCGTGAGGCCTCACCAGAGGCTAGAGCCGGCCCCATGTTCTTGGCCTTCCAGAACTGTGAATGAAGTAAAACTTTTAAAATAAAGTAAAAAATTTCAGTGTTTTGTTATAGCAACACAAACAGGCCAAGACAGTTCTAGAAAGAGGAATGTTTTCACTAAGAAACAATTCTAATTGACCTGGAGGTTCAGTATGGCACCTGAGCACTTTGAACTTCCCATGTCTCTGAATCAAAAAGCAGAGAAAGAGTGTTTTTTGTTTTATTTTTTTAAAAAAATAAGAGAAGGAAAACATATTAACAAACAGACACCCATTTACAAAATAGCATAAGAATAATATAAACAATACAGTTACAGACAAAGTGGTAGGAAATCAACTATGATTGTTGTATCACTATTGATACCTTCAAAGTGGTTTCTCAGGAAAACAAATAGAGACATGCAATATTGATCAAACAAGTAATCATTAACTACTCCTTTGAGTAAAGCAATAGAAGACAGCAATACAACTGTTAGCTATTCTGAATATATACATACGTAATTTCCCCTTCTTTCCCTTCTCATTTCCCACACCCCAGTTGCTCTTTACTTTTGAGCATTTTCCTTTCATTTCACAATGTCTATCATACCTCCTAGTTTTTATTCACTGAAAGAGTGTTTTTTGTTGGCATGGTTGATCTTGTCCACCTAGGAGGAGACTGGATTATTAAGCCACAATAGAAGTTAAGAAAAGTTTGTTTGGAATATAAGAGATCTCTTATCATGTCTTGTTATTATCAGTGCAAAACTACTACTCAATGCAGGCACGACTATTAATAGTCCAAATTCTTTAGGAATAAAGGTTGGGACATGAGAAAGGACAGGGGCAAGCAGACCTGCACAGGACCCAGAGTGCCCTCCTCAGATGTGAGCAAGAAGGCCCATGCCAGATCCGCAGCACCTCTCCCCTAATGTGGCCAAGTAGGCGCCCACCAGACCCATACTGCCCCCCTCCTAGTGCAAACAAGCAGGCTTGCCCTAGACACTGACTTTTCCCCCACTAAAGGCCAGGACCATCCACCACCTTCAAGTTGGCTCTACATTTTGCTTCCTCATGTCATGGGCAGCAGAGGTAAGGACTAAGTAAATGATCCGATCCTCAACAAGAACAATGTCTGTGAAAAGACAAAAGCAGCAAGACCGTTGACATTAGGTCCAACAGTCCACTTGAACCCCCAACTTGCAGCCCGCATCCAGCAGGGACCAGAGGGCTGATTGCACTTACCTTTACCAATGGGACACACCTTAAAGTGGACAGCAGCCAGAATCTGGGTTGCATGGACAGAGGGGCCTCTAGTGCAGGGAGGAAATTTCAAAAACCCATAGCTCTTAAAGCTAAGCAGAGAAAACCATGACTGGCTGGATCCCCAAACAGCAGATCTTGGGGAGAAAAAATTCATTCAAAAACACAGGGAATTTTTCTTTGATGTGATCATTTTTTATGTTTCTGTTTTAAAAAAAATTGTGGCAGTACCTTGGTTTACGAACTTAATTCTTTCCGTTATTCTGGTCACAGAATTCATTGTAATTTGGTTGCAACCAGAAATGTGGAAAAAATTTTGTGACAAAAATCATGGAAAGAATCAAGTTTATGAACAAAAGTACCACTGTATTTTTATCTTTCCTTCATCAGGTTGTTATGAGGATTTGGGGTCTTTTTCTTCTTTTCTCCATCTTTTAATTTCTTTTTTCCTTTCAGTTTTTTTCCCTCTTGCTTTTTATCTTTCTTTTATTTCCAGTATTTTGTTGTTTACATTTTTTCTTTTTCCTTGTTTGTTCTCTCCTACAACTGTTGTCTAATATTACTAATTTCCTTTTACTCCTCCTATTTCACTTTTCTCTCAATATCCCATTGCTTAATTTCTCAAATTTTGCTTTGTTTAATTCTCTGGTTCCCCATCCCCTCTACCTTTACTAGAACAACTACTAAGCTTTATGAATCTCTAGATAGTAAGTTTAATTTTATGATATTGCCATTGAATATTGTTCTATCATTAGTAGAGTTAAAGTTGTTCTGTTTAGTAGATAGTTACTATAGGTCAATAACAGATCAGTATTTGCTTTGTTTTAGGGTTCATGCTGTAACTACAGATCTCTTTGCTATGGTGAAGTGTATGCATTATTGATCCTTAAGATTTGTCAGTACTCAGATTGTGTTTGATACAATAATTGATGCCAATTTTATTACTATAGCTAAGGTGACATAGCTGTTGCTATTTGGGGGGGGTACTGGGGATTGAACTCAGGACCCTGTGCTTGCTATAGGCAGGTGCTTATTCCACTGAGCTATATCCCCAGCCCCCAGCTGTTGCTATTAATTGGTTTTCATGGAATGTCAATATTGAGATTTCCTTGGGGTCATTAACAATACTATAGCCTATTCCTGGAGAACTAGCTACTGGGCCAAATATGCTACCACCTTCCAGCCCAGGTAAACTGAAATAGTAGGATCTTGGAGCAGAGACAATGGCCAAAACTTAACTACATATAGAGCACACCACTGAAAAGTAGATGTTAAGAATCCATATTAGAACCAAAGCTTTCCACTACAATCAAGCCTCAACACAAAAACAAACAAACAACAATAAAAGCATAGAAGACAAAACAATGACTTCAAAAACTCCCAACTCCCCTAAAGTTCATCCATGGCACAAGAGGGAGCCAAAAACCACCCACCTGAATTATTTGAAATGGTATCAGAGGAGATAGGAAAACAGATCAATAAGGCATTTGGTAAGTTCGTAAAATATGTGTTATAAGATATTGGGCCAAATAAAATGATCAGTGAATCTACAAAAGATACTAATAAAAAGCTATCAGAGCAAAACATCATGCTAAAGATGAATCAAGGACCAGTGAAAAAGGAATTAAGAGTCCTTAAAAAGGTTCCAAATAGAAATTAAGAAGGTTAAAAATTATATCAAAAGTCTAGGGAGCAGAAGTGACCAATGTGAGGACAGTGTCAGCAGTAGAAGCTAGGGCTGTTGTTGGTGACAACTAATGAGATACTTTAAGAACAATAGAACATTAAAAATGAAGCCAACAGCTCCTAGATGATGCAAAGAAGACTAATCAAAGATGAATTGGAATTAGTGAAAAAATCGGAAGGCAAAATAAAGATATAAAAATTCCTGTTTACTGAAATAATAGCAGAAACATTTCCAAATAAGGGAAAAGAATTTAACATACAGATAAGTAAGGCACATAAAATGCAATATCCATGATAAGAAAAGAACCTCTCCCCAACATGTTATGGTCAAAATCCTAGAAGTCCAACACAAGAACAGAATCTTAAAAGTAGTTAGAAAAAAGTAATGAATAACTAATAAAGCATTTCAAGTGCTAAAGAAACATTTCAAGCTCTCAAAGAAAACAATTTCTCACCCAGAGTGATATATCCTACAAAATTATCTTACAGAATTGATGGAGAAATAAGACATTTTCATGATAAAGAGCACCTAAAAATATTAATGACAACCAAACCAGCACTCCAAAAATTCTGAAGGATATTCTAGAAAGACAATGAAGCTAACAATAACAAAAGGTTTATACAATAAATTCATTAGGTAGAATGAATAATTAAGTAGAAGGGAAAGATAAGTAATCAGCAACAGGAAGAAAAGGTGATGACAGGAATAAATCAATACCTATCAGTAATAGCTCTCAGTGTGAATGGTCTCAATTCCCCAATTGAAAGACACAGCAGACTGGAAGAATGGGTCAAGAACAAAATCCAGTGGTATGTTGTATATAAGAAACACTTTAAAATGGGTGTGATGGTGCACAGCTATAATCCCAGCACTCAGGGAGGCTGAGCCAGGAAGATTGTTGCAAGTTTGAGACCAGTGTAGGCTACAAAATGAGCTCAAGGCCAGCCTGAACTGTATAATGAGAACTTGTCTCAAAAAAGAAAAGGAAGAAAAAAGAAAGAAACACATCTAATCCAAAAACAAACTCATAGACTAAAAATCAAAGGATAGGAAACAATATGTGATGCAACAAGAACCCAGGAAAAAGCAGGTGTAGCTATCTTACATTCAGATAAAGTGGACTTCAAGTTAAAGCTGATCAAAAAAGGCAAAGAAGGTCACTACATAATGGTTAAGGAAATGACCCAACAGAGAGGAAAATTATTAACATGTATGCATTAAACAATGATACACTCAACTTCATAAAACAAGTACTATTAGACATAAAAGAACACAGAAACATAAACACAATTACAGTGAGGGATTTCAATATCCCACTATCACATATAGATCAACTAGCCAAAATACCAATAAAGATATATCAGAGTTGAATAAAACTTTTGAACAAATAAATATCTACAGTGTTCCACCCAACAACAGAATGCCCATCCTTCTCAGAAGCACATGAAACTTACTCCAAAATAGACCACATAATAGCCAATAGAACAAGTTTAAGTAAATGTAAAAGACCTGAAACTATACTACGCATATTTACCAGAACATAGTGCCATGAAACTAGAAATCAATGACAAAAGAAAGTAGTAATTATGCAAATGCATGGAAACTAAACACTCTCTTAAATAAACAATGAGAAACAGAATAAATCAAGGAAGAAATAAGAGTTTCTAGAAGTAAATGATAATGCCAGTACAACTTACTAGAACTTATGGGACATAAGGACAGCAGTCCTAAGAGGGAGGTTTATAGGTCTAAATTCCTGCCTCACAGAAACAGAGTAAGCCCAAATAAATAACCTAGTGATACATCTCAAGGTCCTAAAAAACAAGAAAAATCTAAACCCGAAGCTAATACAAGGAAAAGATTTATAAAGATCAGAGTAGATATCAATGAAATCGAGACAAAGAAAAATTACAAAAAATTCAAAGAATCAAACAGTTGGTTGTTCAAAAGAATAAACAGAGTAGACAAACCCTTAGACAATCTAATTCATGTAGAGAAAAAGCTCAATGCAATTAGAAATGAAAAATGTGACATCACAATGCACACTGCCATAAAAGACAACATTACTAAGAAATCAAATAACACAAATGCTAGTAAGGCTTTGAGGAAAAGAAAATCATTCTGCTGTGGTTATGGAATGATAAACTAGTACAACCACTATGTAAATCAGTATGGAAATGCCTGTAAATCAGTATGGGACGGCTGTCCTTGTGTCCCATAAGTTCTGGTAAGTTGTACTGACAATAGATATTCCATTTGACCCAGCTAGTCCCCTTCTGTCGCTCTTCCCCACAGAGTTAAAGGTATCATATTACAGTGATACATGCATACCCATGTGCATAGAAGCACAATTCATAATAGCTAAATCTTGGAAGAAGCCTATATGTCTGTCAACAGATGAATGGATAAAGAAAAACTTGAGCCATTTGTATGAAAATGGATACACCCTGAGACTATAATGCTAAGTGAGATAAATCAGACACACAAGTTTAAGTATCACATGGTTTCTTTTATATTGGTAACCCAAATTTTAAATAAAGAGTGAAATAAAAGATAATAGGAAGTAGGGAGATATCTCAAACGGGAATGAAATCAAGAGATGGAGGGAGTGGGGAAGGAGAGTAGGGAAAAGGGACAAAACAAGGACTTAAGATGTATAATGTGCAGACACCACTCCACACAAGGAATGTAAACATGCTGTACTGCAAATGTATACTAATATAAAAATATTCTTATTAAAAAAAAGGTGCAAACTGTGAAAATAAAAGGAAATGAAGTTTGTGTCAACCCACCAGAAATATAACCATGAACAACTGAGGTTTGGTGAAGGCAGAGGAAATAAACAATGGGTAGTAGAAGGAAATAGTTATAAGTTCCACTTATGACCGCATGACTTTAGTTGTCATGAGTATTTTCTCTTTACTTTGTTAATACTTTTGTGCATACATACAGGTTGAGAATTCCTAATCTCAAAATTCAAGATGAGAAATGCCCCAGCAGCTTAAGCTTTTTGAGTACCACAACACTCAAAATTTTTCAGATTTTGGATTTTTAGACTAGGGGTGTTCATCTAATAAAGTCTGTGCAAATATTCCAAAATTTTAAAAAACAAAATCTGAAACATTTCTGATATTACTTTGGATAAGAACGTCTCAGCCTGTGTACATATATTGAGAAAACATCTTTGTTTTCTTTCTTCCCTTATTCCCTTATGTAAATAAGGTATATTAACTTTATATTGATATTTAAGTATTAATTTTATAACATAGTATCTAGATCACAGAATGTCAGGAAAAGAACAAACATCAATCAAGGATTTCACCTCCTCTTCTAGGGAAGAAATTAATGTTTTTAGTTGTTTGTGAGATTCTTGTGCCACATAAGGTTGAACAATTATCTTATTATTGTCTTTATGTGGAGATTACATATGATTTGAGGAAATAGATGTAGTGCTAAATCAATAAGAGATGAACTTGTGAAGGTGAATTTTATGTGTAAACTTGGCTAAGGGAGGCCAAATAAGAGGAAAGACATTATTTTCCAGGTCTGTCTCAGAGATGGTTTCCAGGAGATAATAACATTTGAAGGTTGAGAGAGAAAGTTACTTTTATCCATAAGGGCAGCTATCACCTAAACTGTTGAAGATTAGTATTAAAAACAAATAAAAGCAGATGATGGATAAATTTGATCTCTCTGTTTAAGCTGGGCCACCCATCTTTTTCTGTCCTCTGACCACCAGTATTACTGGCTCTCAGGTTTTGTTCTGAGTTAGAGTGGGAGGTATCATATCTGTTCCCCAATTCCTAGGCCTTCAGATGTGGGTGGAATTATACCACTGGACTTCCTGGTTCTCAAGCTTGCAGATGGAAGGTTGTGAGACTTCTTGGTCTTCTTGTGTGAGCCAATTCTTTTTCTGGAGAACCTTAGGAAATATAGTCACTTATGCATCTTAAACATACATTTCTCTTCTTACCTGTCTGTCATCTTTTAGTGCCTGTCAATATCCAATGTGTCCTACTTGACTGTGAGTTCTTAGAAGTATGAGGAGCACATGGTATGTCCACAACAAATGTTACTTTAAAAGACTTTTGTAGTAAATAAATATGGCTAATACAGCATTTACTTTAAAAATAAAAATTTTTATGCAAGTAGTATAGATGAGCCCCAGTGACAGTTAACAACAAAAAATCTGAAACACAACCAGACAAAAGACTATTTTGGCCTTAGTAACCTTACCTGCAAAAGATGATGTTTGTTATGAGGGTTAAATAAGTTTATATATGAATGCACATATATAAAGTGTTTAGAACAATGCTTGGCACATATCAATATTCTATTAGATTGTGTACATTATCATTTTATGGTTTATCAACCATCTTGCTGATCATCTTGACAGATTGCAGTTAACAGGCTCCTTAGGATTATAACCAGATAAAACAAACACATGAACTGAGGAAGTTTGTAGTGATTCTCTGCTCTTGGGGGTAGGAAGAAAGGGAAGGGCTTACAATGCATCCTGGCCTGCACTCTGTGGTTTGCTTCCACTACCAGGTGAAGTGTTGCCTTCTGTGTACCCCATTATCTTGGATTGTGTGAGGAATACTGTGTATGAAAGATGATTTATAGGAAAAGCCTGAGACCGACTGTTATTTTCTTCTTTTTGAAATTGCTACAACTGTGGATTGAACACGGCCTTCACAGAGGGCCTTCATACTGAACACAGGTCCTTCACACATCCCCAAGCCCTTTCTTTAACTTGAGTCAGGGTCATAGTAAGTTGGCAAGTTGTTCTGACTGGGTTCTAATTTGTGACCCTCCTGCTTCAGCCTTCCAGAGTGCTAGGACTACAGGCACATGCCAACATATGTGGCCGTTATTTCCTTCTAGAGATGATCTTTGATTGCTTCTGCCAAGTGCTCATGGGCACTAGCTATTTTAGATATCTTTAATCCAGTTTCCAAGTTTGGAATTTTCCTGGCTATACAGGTTCTTTAAAATTAGTGAAGGCTGTTGTACTTTTGGTTTGTTCTTTCTCTTAGGGTAAATCTTTTGGGATGCAAGTCAAAGGAACAAGTAAAGTTTATAGTCTTGGTGGCCGTGGCCCCCAAATTTTGTCCCTCCTGTCCTACAGACTATCAAGAGCTAAAGTTTAGTTGTTTGGTCTCCTTTTCAGGTCAGTGAATATCCTGAGGGTAGTACATATGCAGATATCATCATATCCCTTAGATACCTCTAAAAAATATCCTTCTCTTTCCATTTTCATCTTACTGTCTTGTCCTCTTGCAGCAAAAATCAGGCTGAATTCTGCAGAAGGTCAAAACACTCATTCAAAACAAATGGAGTTCTGAATTAAAACTAATTGGACCGGTTGCTCCCCATCTCTAATTTGCTAATCAGAGCTGTGGCCCTTAACTGCCTTTGTTCCCACCTTATATACATTTTTGGTTTCCATGGTAATAGATTGGAATGTTTAGGCCTGGCTACAGTTGTTTTCCTTGTGCCATGTGACCAGGTTAGGCCCTGACCACAATGATATATACTTTCTGTACTCTGTTCTATATGTCTCCCTTTAGATACAATGTTTATCTAGGGCCAGGGGAGGGGTGAAACAACTTAGACAAGAGTTGGCTTTGGAGAAGCATTCCAGGGTGAAGTCAGGATTGCAAAGTCAACTCTTTACAACCCCTCCAGGATGTTTCTCAAGACACATTTTGAGGCTTGTACTAAGACTAGAATTATTCTACCTTAAAATGATACGCTAAAAGTCACCGTCCCTTACAGTCCAATGTATAAGTCCCTCTTGTGGACTACTGTGATAGCCTTCTGAGAGGTTTGCCCACATTGAGACTTGACCCGCTGCAATCTTCTCATGCTGCAATGAAATTTTAGAAGCACAACTCACTCTGGTCCAGCCACAGTGACATTTGTTCTTCTAGACCCTCTCATTACCAGTCCATTTTACAGGCTCTGCCTTCTAAGTAAGGAGAATGTTTACTTTCTGTACTTCTTTTTAACAGCATCTACTCATCTTTAGATTTCAGCTCAACTCTTCCCACTTTATAAATTCCTTGGACCATACTCCAAGCCTGAGAAAGCTCCCCCCTTGTGGGATAGCATAGTGTCATCTCTCTTACAAAGCAGCGGTTCCTGCTGCAATATTATTTGAAGGATAATTTAGCTTCTGTCATTAAAATGTATGCAGCCTGAGGGCAGAGACTTCTATTTCAGGTCTCATTGTTGCATTCCCTGTGTTAGGATAATGCCTGGTGTTTAGTGTTGCTCTTTTTTTTAATGGCTAAGAAGAATATTATGTTTGGATAAAAGAGTCACTGCCACACGTATAATTACTTTATTTAAAGGATAAACTTCTGCCAAGTTTACATTTTTATTGCTTGCATAAGTGACAAAGAAGTGAAGGAGGTCCATGGAGTAATTTAGGCCAGGTTTCTGAATGTAACCTTGGCTATCCACTCCACATCAAAAGCAAGTTAAAATCCAGAATGTTAACTGTAGGAACACCACAAGGAATGTAGAACAGATAAGAAATATGCTTCATTGCTAAGACATACCTGTTTTCTTTTCTCTAGTCTTTCTTGCTTCAGCCTGTCTTTTTCCTTTTCCAGCTCTTTGTTTTTGATGTGGTGGGTTTTACTCTTGGGTGTTTTTTTGTTAAGGATTTTAGCCATAGCATCTGCCCAGCCCACATTAGTCTCGACACTGGAGTCAGCAGCGTTTTCATTTTCTTGGTCACAGGCTTCAGCATCTTCCTCACTGCTTCCACTGCTTCACCATGAGACAGTGCTCAGCTTCCCCTAGAACCTTCGCTGTCCAGAGCTGAGGCCACAGCCCTGGGTACTATTTTCATCTTTTTCAGGGGCTTTTTCAGCTTCTTCCTCGCCCCCCCCCAGTCACACGTGAGTCTTACATGGCTGCAGCCATCTTGCCTGACGAGAAATGTTTGTCCTAGGATTGCTCTTTAAGTAACTTTAAGTAAACAAATACATCCGTGCATGATTGTGCAAATGAGGAAGCACTTCCCAAAGTGTTACCTTCTTACTACTTTTTGGGCTGGGGAGATAGCTCAGTGGCACAGTGCCTGCCTGGCCAGAACAAGGTCCTGGGTTCGATTCTCGGAAAAAATAACTTTCTTTCTATGCATTAGGGTTTCATGCTTCTAAAGCTGTTGCTCACACTTAAAAACCACACTGCTCAGGCAGTTGTATGAGTGGGTCTGGTGGTTTCCTATGCCTGCTAGTTGAGCTCATGAAGTAAAGCCTCTTTCTGCAGCCAGCACTGGGAAAGATCTTATTAAAATTTCACATTACAGATCTACTGGTCTCCCTGGAGGCCATTTAAACTTGCAAGAAAGAAGAAAGAGGAGAATGTGCTGTCTAAAGTCCAGCACCCCCATTACTCACTCTCTTCCACCTGCACACACGTCACCTTTTCCTCTGATCACTGTGCAAGGGGCTTCCTCCCATCTTCCGCCCAGTCTTACTTAGAGGGGTGCTTTCTACCCTCCTCCACACACCCGCAGTGTGAAGGATTCAGACTTTCCCCTCAGCCCCTTTTAGTGAGTAGCACCTCGTTTTTTGGCTTTTGGTTTTTGTTTTGGTTTTTTCACTGAACATCTGCTTCAAACTTCTTCCACTTTACACCCTTTCTCATTAAAGAGTTTTTAAAAAATGAATGCAAACAGAGAAAATAACTAAGCCACCTGAACTGTCACTCTCTCTAAAGAACTGTTAATATTTTGAGATATTTTCCTCCAAATTCTCCCATGCATGTGTTTTTTTACACACAGTTTTAGTCATACAGCACATTAAATTTTACACTGTTATTTACTTGTGGTGTGATGACATTTTCTAGCTTTATAACTTGTAATTCTTAAAATTTGAGTTCCTTTAATATAGTCCAACTCTTTGGTAGTTTCCAAATTTCACTATTAAAAATAGTAACACAAGGCATATTTTTCTATGTTAATCTCATAATGCATGACATTATAGGAGACATTATTCAACAGGGGTTAGTACTGTCATGAAGGGTCCTCAACTCACTCCTGCCACATAGCAGATTCATGGGCATTTTTCACAGAAAAAGAATATCAAGACCCCTCAGTGAGAGGCATAGACAGATTTATTACACAGAAATGAAGACATACACAATCAGAGAGAAAATAGTGTGAATACTCAAGGGAAGGCTGTCTGGAGTTTGGGACATATACATGGTCTTGAAGATAACTTTTGAGATGAGTGCTCTAAGAAGTTTTGCCTAAAAACATTCTTTGAATGTCTTAAATTTGTTTCTTTGTCTTTAGGTTGGGATACTGCATTTCATCACTTAGATTAATTGTGAACTTGAGTACTTTTAAAGATTTTGAGTGTGATAGGCCTGGAAAGAAAACAACAACAACAACAAAAAACTAAGAAGGTGAAGGGACACTGATAACCTTGGGTATCTTTCATTGTTTTAGGATTATAATTTCCTTTTTAACCTATCTTTATTCATTCTATTTTGCCTCTGTACAACGGGGTTTTATAATAGAGGAGACAAATAAGGCTCAACTCCCTCACAATACCTTTTTGAGACAACATAATTTTCAGTCTCATTCTTGTTCAATAAGCCATTGTTCTTTGTCTAAGGGAAGCAAATTCCTATCTTGCAGCTCCTCCTGCTCCTCTGCGTTGTAAACCAGCACCTCTCTTTCAAGGACTGAGACTCCATTTTAATGCTTTCTATTTCTTTTCCTAAGTTGGCTTTTAGGAAGTTGTAGCTATTTTTTATTCACTGCCGCCTTCCATGAACCAGTTGCCTTCTATGTGCCAAGGACTTGCACTTGGTTCCTACGGCCCCCACACTGCAACTGCTTCGGGGTTTACATGTAAGAAAACAGCCTCATGGAACTCAGGTCCTTGGTCAGACTCACTGGGTTAGGCAGGGAGTTTGAACCCAGGCCAATTTTCAAAGCTGTGCCCTTTCCCCATTCTGCACTGAGAAGAAAAGCACCCATCCTTTCTGTGCTTTGAGCCCTGCCTTTCCCTTCTCCAGAGAGGTAGACAGGACATAGAGTGGATACTCCTTTTATCCTAGCCTTATTATCAGACTGAAGTCTGAAACTTCAGCCAAGTTTCTTCATTTTCCTTGGTCTCTAGTCTAATGTCTGCTACTAGATATAAGTGGCAGAAAGAGCTTGCCTCCCAGGAATCACAAAAAGAGCCATGGTAATTGGTCATGGGCCCATGTTTGTAATTCCAGAGTTGTCTGAGGCAGGAGGAATTCAAGGGCAATTTGGAGACATAGTGGGACCCTGTCTCCAAAAAAAAAATTTTTAAGGGCTGGGGATAAAGCTTAATGTGAAGACCTTGGGTTCACTTGTTAATTTTAACACACACACACACACACACACACACACACACACGCTGAGGAACACATGAAAGAAAATAACTGGCTCCTAGCAAGGATTGTGGGCTCTGGGATAAACTTGGGGCAGTGAAGAGGTCCTAGGAAACTTGTTTGTTGTTGGAGGGTTCAGGAGATTTAAAAAAAAAAAAAAAAAAACCTGGTGTGATCTGAATTGTACATTTTTTCCCTGTACAGTCGGCAACCACCTGAGGCCTCCTCCAGCAAGGATGTGATCTAGACTAAGACCACTATAAACTAGCTTGTGGGTTTTTCGTCCTACCAGTTACAATAAGGGGACTCACATTCTTGACTGAAGATCCACATGGCTTAGGGAAGAAGGGGAGAAAGTTGCATTGCTTGGCAAACAAGCTCTCACAATTCTGATAGAAGATGGAATCAGTATTGCTGAATTTTATGTTTCTTTAGTCTCTAGTCTGACATGACATGGTACCTTTTCACTCAACATTTTGATTCTTTGTTCATAGAGGATTTTTTGTGCTAGTGTTGATTTTCAAACAATATTGCAAAAAATATTTCTTGATTTTTAAAAAATATTATCTCTACAGTTGAGTGTTTGGGCATCTTTTTCCTGTTAATGTTTGTGCCTTGATGAATAACTTATCACCTTATCCCAGGCCCCAAGGGTGTGATAGTGTCACAACTCAGCTGGCATTAATATGGGACACACAATCTGCTTGTATGGATAAATTTTTGTTAGTATGTAGTACATAACAAATACTATGGGGAAGCACCATGGGCAAGTGGTACGTATACATGTTGTGTCTTATTCTTTTTACTTCCCCTTCCCCTCCTTTTCATAGTTCTCAATCCTCACATCCCCTTCCAATCTCTACACACTCTACCTCCCTGGTTCTTTTCATCTGTCTTTTATTTTGTTCTTTAAATTATTTATGCTTTGGGTTTCTCATAGAAGAGAAGATATATGTGTATACGTTGCTTCCAAAATTTAGCTTTTAAGGTGTTATGCATATGTATGCATGGATTACTGTGGTGTCACAGTGTTCAACAAGTTTAAATTCCTGGCTTCTACTGCTGCTTTAGCATAAATAATTCTCTCCAAGTGCTGTTACATACCCACCACCATGCTTCGGTAAGAATTTGGGAAAAAAAACATAACCTTTTCCTCACAAATATTGATCTTATTAAAAGAAGATGGTTTCCCAAGGAAAATTGTAGTAATAAATACAGGAATGTGTAACATCCATCATATTGTGCTTTGGGCAGACACCAGCTCAGCCCTTTTTGGTGGTAGTTGTGATGGGATTTCCAGACCTTAGGGAGCCCTGTCATATTTTTAACTTTCATTTTCTCTGAAACAAGATCCAGGCCATTCCCTTAGTCTACCCCTTAGTTTTCTATTACACCTTTACTCTATCTGAGCTTGACCTAATATTTTCTTTTCACAAATTTAAATACATATTTTCCTACCTTACTTCATACCCCCAGATCTGGACCCCAATTTCCTGCCTGGCATCTTTATTTAAGATAAACCAGGAAAACAGCAAATGCAGCGCTCACCTTGACATTCAAATGTCTTTTTCACATTACAAACAGACCTTAAATATTCCACCAAAAGACTTTTAGAGCTGATAAAACAATGTAAAATTAACAATGTATAAAACAATGTGAATTAACATTACAGCCTTTCTGAATACCAGTAATAAGAGTAGCTGAGAAGAAATCAGAATAACAATTTCAAACATGATCTTTTCCAAAAACACCTAGAGATCAATCTAACCAAAGAGGTGAGCTGCTACTACAACAAAGATTCCAGAACTTTGAAAAAAAGAAACTGTAAAAGACAGAAAAATCTCTCATCTCCATTGTTGGCAGAATTAATATTGTTAAAATGGCCATATTCCCAAAATTTATAGAATCAATGAAATCCCATGAAAAATACCAGTGACATTCCTCACAAAACTAGGAAAAAAATCCAAAACTGCTTTCTTGATGTAATTTCATTTTTTTGGTAGTGCTAGAGATTGAATCCAGGGCCTTGCACAAGCTAGACAAGTGCTCTACCACTGAGCTACAGTCAAAGCCCATATAATCCTAAAATTCATATAAAAAGAAAAGACCCAGACTAGCCAAAGCAATTCCTAAGCAACAAGATTAAAGATGGAGGCATCGCAATACCCTATTTCAAATTATACTACAAAACTACAGTAACAAAAATAATATGGTTTTGTCATAAAGATAGATATTTAGACCAATAGAATGGAATAAATGACAGAAACAAACCTGTGAAACTATAGACACCTGATTCTGGACAAAGAAGCCAAAAATATACAATGAAGAAAAGACAGCCTCTTTAGCAAATAGGGCTGGGAAAACTGAACATTCATTTGTAGAAAACAAACTAGATCTCTATCACTTACCTTGTACTAAAATAAATTAAAAATGGATTGAAGACCTTGGTATAAAATATGAAACATTGAAACTGCTAAAAGAAAACATAGGGGAAACAACTGAAGCCATAGGCACAGCCAAAGGCTTTCTGAACAGGGCTTTAATAGCATAAGTTGAAGTTAATGAACATAAACATAATTTAAAGAAAACTCAAAATACAGTCATAAAATAATGTTTAAAGAAACCCAAATAACAAAAGACAACTTGGGGACATGAAATCAGTAGACAATTTCAAAAATGGTTAGGGTTAGCTTAAATGAATAACCTCATGATGTACCTCACAGGTCTAGAAAAACAAGAGAAATCCAAATCCAAAACTTATACAAGAAGGAAATCATAAAGATCAGAATAGAAATTAATAAAATTACAAGAGGGTTCATTTGCTCACTAAGAAGGAGGATTATGCATTGCTATTTGTGTAGATATTCTGCTCTTTTGCTTTCCCAACATGAAAGTTGTCCTGAAGGCAAAGATGGGCCTCTAACTCAGCAAGTGGCCTCCTACAGATTGAACTGGCTAGTAGCATTTGTTTAGCATCTTTATGCCTACCCTTCCAAGCTGCATCTGTGTGTTTTCCTTTTCTGTGCTATTCTTGTTAAGTGTAGATAATCAGTTTCCCAATTATATAATTACTGTATAATTTTCCTATCTTTTTTAATACTGAGACACATTATATAATAGAAAATCCTCAAAATTTTGAAAGCATTTAACTATAAAAACTCTAGGTCCAGAATCATATTTTGAGGTAAGTTTTAATGATTTCTTAAGTCTAGTTATTAACATATTTTCAACATCACAATAAATGTCAAAGTGGCCAAGCTACCAAAACTGATACATAGATTTAATTCAATCTCAAGTAAGAGCCCAGGAATGCAGTGTATGTTTTTGGACAAGGGAAGTGATGAAGTCAAAGTTAGAGGCTTTGAGAGTGGGTACATTTGGCTCTGAGGATGATGCTGGTGTGACCACCTCCAGGGTGTGGACTGGAGATTCAAGTGCCTGCCACAGCCTCAAAGTCCTCCAGTAAATTTAATTACTTTTTTACTCAGAAGATGGGGACCTAGTGGCTAGACCCAAGAACCAAAGCAAAAACATTGTAGAAGGGCCCTAACAGATAGATAGCACAATATCAAAAACCAGGTTAAATAACCCTAAGTTATTGCAGGCTGATCAGGCCCACAATCTCCCAAGCGAGTGAACAGATGAAGTCATAAATAAAAAAATGAGACAATGAAATATGATTTCAGGGCTTCCAGGGGGGACTAATTCTTTTCCATCTTCTATATTCTCTGAATTAGCCAAAGACTTTTCTGGGTTGCCTGTATTTATTAGGTTTACAAATAAGGGAGGGGAAATACTGAAGAAAATGCAGGAATCTGGGCAAGAATCTGGGCAGGACTTGGGAATCCTTTCAAGGATTTGCTGTAATATTATGTTAATTTAGGAGTGCTGTGTTATCTCCAGGAAGGCCTTCAGAGCAGGGCTAAGATGCCTGCAGCCATAGTCTCCTTGAAGTTAATAGGAGTAGGAGCCAGGTGTCCTCTGCTGTGGTCACCTTGTCCTTGAGGTGTCACAGGCCAATACAGGCCTCAGCAGTGACCAGTGACTCATAGAGGTTCTTTTACTACAAATCAGCTACCCATCTGCAGATAAGGTGACTAAGCCTTGGACAACTCCCAATTAATAACAAAAGTCAATCGGTTAATATTAAATCCTGCTTAGAGCTGCTTTGTAGTGGTCCCCAACAGCATAAGAATCCAATATGGATTGCAGATGGCATCACATTAAAGCCCTTAATGGCTGAGTTGACTGAAAAATTTGAGTAAACAACTTTGAAATTAAGAGAAATATATATTAAAATTTATATTGCATATATAGTTACATGGGCTTATTAATATATACTGGATAGGTGTATAAGTTCAGAGGCAAGAGAGTCCACAATGTCCATGTATATGATGGAGAGAGAACCAGGGGATCTAGTAACTGCTCAGTCCAAGAATTTGGAAAACACATAACAAGAGAGAACAGGAAGCAGTGCCAGTCCAAAATGAAAGGCTGAAAGCCCCCGGAAATTTACTCATGTGAGTTTGCACTGAGAGGCTGATGAAGCTGGAGTCCGATGCCCACAGATGACGGCAGCAACAAAAAAATATCCCTTTGAACAGAACACTGTGTTGTCCAAGTTGGCCTTGAACTCAAGATCGTCCTGCTTCACCTTGCTCAGAGCTGGGATTACAGTGTTATAACACACCACACCCAGCACTCAGTTTTTCTTAAAATTTCTTGTCGTGGAATTTTTTTGTGTCCCTCTTGAAAGAGCACTCTGGTGTTTAGATGATATTCTCATAACCGCACGGCTTTGATGTGTCTGGCATCCTGGGCTGTAAGTGGGGATTCTCCACCTGTACAGAGGCAAGGAAACAGCACTAGAAATGAGCAGGGCTCTGGATCTTCCTGGATCTCAGATTTCCTTATATCTGAGGTTATCCATTGGGCTTGATCTTAATCATTTCCAGCTTGGAGAAGAAAGTTTTTGGCTTTTGTTTTTGAGAGCTTTAACCCATCTTTATCTTGTTGAATGTTTCATGTACTAAATATTCTTTGTGATAAATATTAGAAACAACTGTTTCTTTCACCAGAAAACTGCTTTTAAGATCTCCATCTTTTATGTTCAGTTTTGAAGAGGAAGGGAAAGGAGACAAAAAGGTACTATTGTTTCTACCAGGAAAAATCTGTTTAGAATGAGCCTTAAATCTTACCACATTAATAGTTTGACTATAGGGAGTGTACAGATCATATTTAACATAGTGAGAACAAAGAACAGAAATGGAAATCTCTCTTTCTGTTACTGTAGCTCCAGGAGCAAAATGGTGTCTCTTTCCCAGACATCCATTTCCTGCCAGGAACAGCCTGAGCCATGTCCTTTCTCTTTATCCAAGAGCTTGGTCATAAGCCTTCTCTGCTATTTCTCTCTAGAATGTTTCTCTTACTCTACTATTCCTATGACTCTCTTCTATTCCTTATATTTGTGTATAACCCTAAGCAAAGGAAATGAGGTCCCTTATAACCAGAGATTATGAGATTTCTGAGGCCCAAGAAATTTTAACCAAAACATTAAGCAGTAAAAAGGATGGGACAATTAAGACGAAATTCAGCTCTAAAACTTGTTACCTTTTTTGGTGTCTGCACAGTGGAATAAAGAGTATTTGCTGGATCTTCCTCTGGATTTCTCTATTGAAAAACAAACAAACAGAAGATATCATCACCTGCCTCCTCAGTCACATGGACAAGAATAGAGACATCCAGAATTAGGGGAGGGAAAAACAAAGATGGAAGAAGATGGAGAGAAGGAAAAGAGGGTTCTAGGACAGAGATGGTAATCAGAACTGCTATTATAATTATTAATAAATTGCCTGAGGAACTCATGGAATTATTTTTATTCAAGTTTATTATTTACTCCTGTATTTATTGCATTATTTTTACTCTGTTATATTTAAATGAATTTCAAAAAATATAAGACATAAATCTCATGAGCTTTAAGCCTCCGAAGGGGACTAAAGGATAATTTGAAATAATAGTGATAATGTTGCAAATAAATTTTTTCAATAGTCGAGGCCCTTGAAAGAAGCCAGTAAGGTTGCCTGATGTTCACAGACCAAACAGAACAACAGGCGATAACAAAATCTTCCCCACTAGAGAAGAATGTCCTGGGTTGGTAAAGTTTACTCTTCAACATGGCGGGGCGGTGCTGTAGCCTCTGTGGGGTGTGTTCTGAACAGAAGAACAGGACAGATGGTGATAACTGATAACGTTTGATTTAAGCCAGTTGAGTGGAGCTCAAAGCATTCCCCCTGAGGAAGGAAGGAGCTCTCAGAATATTAATAATTTCAGAGAGGAAAAGTAACATTTCCTCTTCAAAAGCAGTCAGTGTAGGTACATGTAGATATAGAAGATGCTCCTGATCAAGACACCAAAAGCTAAAGCCAAAGTGGAATTTTGAAGGTCTAATTTCTCCATTGAACGGGTCACTGTCTAAAAGGCTCCACATTGTCTAAAGAGCTCCCCACTGTGGGCTATAGTGACTAGTCCTGGGGAGCTTTCTGAAGTTGTCTACTTACTTCATGTCTCTAAGTTTTCTCTTGTTGTTTGGGTTTCTTTAAACATTATTTTATGACTTTATTTTCAGTTTGAATTATGCTGTGCTCACTTCAACTCAATAAAGTGAGAACTTAGGAAGTTAGCCCTTCCAAAGTTGAACTAGGTTCAAAGTGATAAAAGCCCTCTGACCCTTCTCTTGATGGTTCTGAGTCACCTCAGAGAAAGAGTTGGAGCAAACATTCTTTTGACACCATTACTCAAACACTGTGTCAAAGTCACAATTCTCCACCCACCTCTATGCAAAAGGAATTGGGCCTTTTGAGAGGCAGATGTGAACTGCAGGAGAGAAAGGGTGAATCATATAACGTTCACAGCCTGAGTGTTACTAGCTGGGTCAGAACCAGGTGCATCAGGGTCTGCTAACTTCTGCAGAGAGGTGAATCCATAAAGACTTGGGGGAAATGTAGGTATATTGGGTTTTCACGGCTCTGTAGTCTAATCTCACTCCCCATTTCCATGTTACCCACACCATGGGAAATCTCAGGTAAAGTAAAGAGAGCTTCAGAAAGATGGATCAGGTCCTAAGAAAGACAAGGAAGGACTCACATGAGTGCTGGGGATTGTATCATACTCTGTGTTCTCTGCATAACAGGGATAGAAGTTAGGAATTTCCTGATGGATGTCCATTCCACTCTTGCTTTTAATAAGCTCTGAAACCAAGCAAAAAGAGAATCAAAGTCTGCCTGTCCCACCACTTACCACCCCAACTACCATATCATCTCACATGCATAGCCATCTGTCAGATGTCACAGCCACCTCAGGTTCCCTGCAACTTAGGGGTTTTGTGGGGTAGAGGACTTTCAGTGTTAAACCTGGGGAAAATCCCAGGTAAATCTATAGGATGAAGTAGGCTCCCTTCATTCCTGATCTTGGAACCAATGTGACAGGAGTGGAAAGCAGTGAAGGTCGCAAATGCTTTCAGAGTGTTTTCAGTGTTCAGGTCTCTCCCTCACATCCTGGATGGACAGTATCAAGGAGGGGCTGAGAAGACAAATCAGCAGGGCGGCACGGAGGCAAGAGAACAGCTTTTCCAGGAAGAATGTGTTTATGCTGAAGTGAGGAGGGAAGAGTGTTCTCAAGAGTTGACTCAATGGAGATTGGGACTCATTCAGGGACCCTTGACGTGGTGAGGATAAGAAAAGCTGACTGAAGGGTACTCTGTGGAAGCATGAGAGTTGGAAGGCATCATCTGTCAGGTTGGGGGGCAGTGTTGGCAGCATGAAGCCTGTGCCAAAGAGGGACCACATCAAGAACTCCCTCGAGAGAAGGAGAGAAGTGGGCCCTGGAGAGAGATTTTTTTCTTCAGAATATAAGGCAAGGACCCCATTTCTCTTTCTATTCCAGAACCGTGGAGTGTAGGCTATCTTTGTGCTTCTTGGGGCAGATTATGACCTCTTCATCTGAATTCTCGGTGTCAAGCCTTACATAAGTCTCATCACATACTTGTGAAATAAATGAGGGAGAAAACACACAAGTGATGCTGAGAACAACAGAAAAATCACAAGAGCTCTACCTTTTCTTTTCTTTCTTCTCCTAATCAAAAGAAATGCCATGGATACCAGGAAACACAGCACGATGAACACCAACAGGAGACATAAAAGGTTCAGGGGGAATCCTGAGTCATCAGCAGCACCACCTTTAAAGAAAGAATGGGCAGAAGTGTGAGGAAGGGGGAAAAGTTGGTTAGGAAAGGGGACTCAACTTTTGGAGCACCTGCCACTCTCCTCCCAGCATGGTGACTTCCCAGGCCTCAGGGCCTGTTCTGCTGGGAGTTAGGAGCTGAAGAAGGTATAGTTACTTGGACTAGAACAGGAAAGATGGGACAGTCACCTTCACAGAGCTTCCGGGCAAGGATGGGGCTTGAAGAATTGCTGCTGATAGGGTTCCTGGCCATGCAAATGAAGGTCACGTCATTTTCCCCTAGCGTCCAGGAGATGGAGAGGATGGGGCCATCATGAGACTCATTGGCTGCCTGATCCAGGGTCTTCCAGCTGTAAGTTACATCCTCTCCTCCCTCTTGCATGGAACATATCAGATTGGTTCTACAGGTGCCATTCTTATTGCTGTATAGACCCATGGTGATTTGGGGCTTTGACAGGCGTTCTGTGAAAATAAAGTATAGCCAGGAATGGAAAATATGACTATAGTTCTCCTTTCTTTGAATTATCCTGAGTTACCTTGTACCTGAATCTCCTTGAAAAGCCCAGAATGAAAAGAAAGAGGTAATTCAGAGCAGAATTTTCATTCTTATCTAAGAGTCCTTGCCCATATAACAATGTAGCAATAATGACATTGATGATAACACCCATCAGATCTGTAAGGGGAAAGGGCTGATGGATGCCTATGCCCAGTTAGCTTCCTGTGGGAGACCGCTGAGAGATCTGCGGTCTGCATCCATCTTGTAAACTACCAGCCATCTTGAGAATTTAGTTTCAGTTTTCATATATGGTCAGTTTCCTGTAGTTTCCATGTATGATTAGTTTCCTGTAATTATGTAATAGACTTCTATATATGGACAACTTCCTGTAATGATGTAATATCGCCTGGTGCTCTGACCACCCTCGCGTGATATCTGGACCTCCCTCCGTTGCCTGGTTACCCATTGACGTCAATCCCTACTCCCACACTGTATATAAACCCGAGACTTCTGCTTAATAAATGAGGCTTGATCAGAATTTTGTCTTGCCTCCATTTCTCATGTCTCTCTTGTCTCTCTATTATCCAACTCCTCCCCTCTAGAGCCTTCGTTAACTACTCGCGGGTCGGGACAGCTTCCTAAGTAGTTATCATTTCCCTTCCCATTACAGATATGGAAACTAAGACTCAAAGGAACTAAGGAACCTGGCTAACACCTGCACATAGGAAGTACAAAAGCCAGAATTTACTTAGCTCTGTGTGACTGCTACTTTCCGTGTTGCCCACTTACTACACCATACAGTCTATTACCGAATCTAAGTAGGCGGGGACCTCAGGGTCAGCTACAGCTACTTCCTTCATGCAAGAGTCCCCTTCCCCACATTACTGCCAAATGTTTATCTAGGCTGTGCTTGAACACCTAGTGTGTCAGGGAGCCCATCACCTCCCCATGGTAGCCATCCACTAGGTGAGCTGATTCTGCTCACATAGAAGAGCCATGAGAATTTATTCTGCTCACCATAGACATGCAGCCTATACTTCCGGGTGTGGGGATGCTGGAAGTCTGAGCTGTGCATCATCACAGTGTAGATGCCTGAGTCAGTCTTCTTCAGTTGGCTGAATGTCAGAGAGTAGCCTCCATCTTGGACAAGCACCCTGGGCTTGTTACGTTTCTGTGCTACTATGAAAGTGGCCTCTTTGTCTCCCGTGGCTGGCTCCACGGTAACGAGATTAGTTTCATTGAAGGTCCAGGCAATACTGTCAATTTGCTGTACTGTGAAATTCAGAGAGAAGGTCACAGATCCACCAACGGCCCCAACCAGCTCGTTGAAGGCTTCAGAGACTGCTGACACTGCAGACAAAGAAAACCATAAATTAGCCCAAGTCCCAACCCTTGCCACCAGTTATTCACCACTTCCTTTAGGTCATGGGAGGATCCTGAGAAACTCTCCAGATCCAGTGTAGGTAATCTCTGGGAAGCCCTTCTGACCCTCACTCACATGAAAACACTGAGATCAGAACCCTCTTGCCTGCAAAGGGTGACTGCAGATGATCCCACCCCATTCCCAGAGACTTCTGGCTGAAAAGATTACACTCTGAGGTAGTCCAGAACACCCAGCTCCATCCTAGGCAGGATCCTATAAGGGCACAAGAGAGGATGTGACTGACTCAGTCTCCCTTAAGACTATCAGATTGTTCTAGAGAGAGCTGGGTGTGACACTGATGAAGATAGACTGCTTGACCTGGGGACAGAATTTTGCAGGAACAGATCAGGACAGTCGGAGGTGAGTAACATATTCCTAATGATAGAATCTTGCAAAGTTTAGAATGATTTTTTTTCTGTTTTGTGATAGACTGGAGTGAATTCAAAGTCATCCTCAAATCAGCTTCTTATTCACTTGTGTTCCAATATACCCAAGTGGGAAGGAAAAGGGAAAACGACAGGGATCCCTGCATTGTGTCCAAGCTAACTCATGATACTCATCATGAACTATCAGGAATTGTACCATTTGACTTTCATGAAAACGTTTTGTTTTATCACAAACTTGGCTCAGCCCAGAAAGCATGACTTTGAAGCAGTCATCAATGTTTATGTGGCTCCAAGTGAAGAAGAGTTAAAAATGACAGCTGAAGAAACTTCCCAAAGTGGCCAGCTGAGCACTGGAGGGAGCAGGTGCTATGGTTTAGATCTAAAATGTCCGCCAAAGTCTCATGTTCAGAAGTAGGGCCTACTGGAAATGGTAGGTTGTTTGGGGGGGGGGGGTAAGATCTGGAAGGGTGTATTTTAATTCCCACATCCTTCCTTTTCTGTTTGGCTCCTGGCTGCCATGGTATGAACAGCTTTCTTCCATTAGACTGCGCTCCCATGCCAGGGCTGGCCTACTGTGGACTGAACCCACTGAAGCTGGAAGCCAAACAACACTCTCCTTTAAGTTTTCAGTGTCAGGCCTTTTGTCTCAGCCATGGGAAGGAGACCAATACAGTACATACGAGGAATGAGGTCTCTTCTATATGTTAGGTGGCAAACTCGGGATAGCACAGATCAGAGATAGACTTTAGATTGGGACCAGTGGTTTAAAAGCACTTACTATGATCCCATTCAACTCTTAAGATGACCTTTGGAGGTATAATTTTTTATATCTCTATCTTACAGATTAGGAACATAAGACACAATGGGTATCGGTGATGGGCTAGTCAGTAACTGGAAAAGCCTGCAAAGGTGCCCTCAGGGTTGAGACTTTAATGTACATTTTGTATAGTTGAGAAGACTGAAGAGCAGAGACAGAGCTCAGTCAAGGCTCACAGAAATGGCAGAATAAAATTAAACTCTTAGACTAAAAGGACAAACCTCAAAGTCATTTTCCTTTCTGCTTTTTTCTCCCTTCTGCTTCTTAATATAATGTACCAGTTGAATTTATCTGGAGTATGGTGCTGGGTTTAAAACCATGGTCTTTACCCTGAGCTATATTCCCAGTTCTTTCTTATTTTTATTTATCTATTTATTTATGGTAAGTCCCTGACTTAATGGACAGTTCATTTGTGAACACTTTTCAGATAGGACCTGGAATTATGAACACTTGTAGGTGCAAACAAATTGCAGAAGTAGCTCTCATGTCTGCTACACATTGTCACAGTTGTGCTGCTGTGTGCTTAAAAGTACAAATAGTTTATTTACAGTACTTGGTGTGCATGTGTTTTTATGCTTTACATTGTATATTTGTGTCAAAGGTGTATAAGACTCGTGTCAGACTAAAAATGAATCTGACTTCAGATGTTGTCCTAGAAAAAAAAAAACCTGTTTGTAAGTCGGGGACTTACTGCATGGGAAAAAGCTGCAGGTAGAAAGTAAGAGCAACTGCTAAGAGACTTTACACTCGATCTTAGCCATAAAGGCCGAGAAGCGATTGCTAAGAGACTTTAGATGGAGCTTCTGACAAAGATTAGGTCAACCCTTAACAAATGAGAGCAAGACAAATAGGAAAGGATTCCAGCTTCAGCAGCTGGAGGGGGTACACTCTGATGAAAGGGGCTCAGACCAGCCCCTGTTTTATTTTTTATTTTGAGGCAGGGTCCACTTCCATGCCATGGTGGAGGAATTCACTCTTCTCATGCATGGGGGCCCTGAGCAGCAGCACCTTGCTACTTACTCAAATGAACTCCCAGCTCCACTGGCCTAACCCTGCAACAACAAACATGAGTTTGTCAGTTTTGTCAGCTTCAAAACACAGACCATAACTTCGTATTCCCTGTAGAAAACTGGAGCAAGAAAAGGTAAGGGCCTTAATAAGGTTTCCAACAAATCCTGGCTGGAAAGAATTAAACCCCTGTAGGAGAGAACAACACAGAGAAGCAGAGAGAATTAAAAAGCAGCTCAGTTGCCCTTGAAGCCGGGGCCCCAATTCACTCCTCTCCTCCTCTCATGTACAAGAAAGACAAATTGGGGAAGAGTGCTACACTGTAAAAAGTTCACTTAGTATAAAACATATACATATATAAAACATATATTCATGTCTGGACACTCATACACCCGTATATGAATACGTATTACTCTCTCACCACAGTAATACATTAGTGTGTGCATGTGATCCTTTCATGTTAACTTGGCCTTGCATGTGAGGTTCTGCTATAATTCTCCCTGACAAAACAAAGAGACCAAAGAAAGTTTATCCAAGAATGTATGTACACTTAGGCAATGGAAAGGGAAAGTGGTTAAATCAGAGGTCTCAGAGCCTAAAGTAGCCAACAAACTATAGCAAATCTCAAGGGGGAGAGTCCCTTTCTTACCATGTAACAAAAGAGGCTAAGAACAAAGACCCTTGAGTACCCACTCCAGGCTCCCTACCTTATTCTGACCAGGTGGTTATCTACCTCCTTATTTCTCCACTCTTTCTAATTAAGCGATTTTGCTTCTCCTTCTAAACTTATATCTCTAATTCTTTCTATTGATACAAAGTTTACAGACTCTGGATGAAATGTACCCTCACACAACATGACAAAATGTTCCAGAAAAGATCTATCAGTGGCAGAAGTGCGAATTTGTAACTTACGTGCAATATGCTTTTTCGGGGGAGGTGGGTGTGTACTAGGAATCAAACTCAGGACCTCACATTTACCAGACAGGCACTGTACCACTGAGCTATATCCCCAGCCCTCAGTATGCTTTTAAATAAATAGACTGAATTTTTAAAATATGAATGTAACCTAAGCTGGATACATTAAATTTAGCATAGTCATACTCATTTTTACCTTAAAAAAATTAAAATGAAAACTCTTGTGGTTCCTGTGCACTTTTCTGGGCCTAGCTGATCTGTGTGTTTGACTGAGCACCTGAGTGCTATTCATATCACAACTTCTCTTTTTGTCACAGTGTTTTATGGTACTCCAGCACCAGTGCAAGTGTCAATTCAAATGTCAAATCATGACTAGAAAGAAAGGACAAAATCCTATTGTATTCTCTCAGTACTGACCTCTTCAGATAGCCAAAATTGCTTCATAGAGATTTCTTTCATTGGTCTCTATTAAAACTCAAATATCTTGGCAAGAGTTTCCAAATAATAATAGTTACCAGTTATTAAAGATATAACCTGTGCTAAAAATTTACTGCAAATATATACCTGTAAATATATAGCTCTTCCATAAATTAGATATTTTGATCTTTTTATACAGGGATCAGTAAACTATAGTCAATCTGACTCATCATTTGCCTTTGTAAATAAAGTTTTATTAGAACACTGCAATGCTGCTTCATTTACATAGTATATGGCAGCTTTTGCACCAGATAGACTGAGTTGAGTAATTGCAGCAGAGATCATATTTCCTGCAAAAGCCAAAATATTTACTATTCGGATATTTATGGAATTGCCAGACTATGATGTAGCTTGGTGGTGGAGCACTTGGCTAGCATGCACAGTAAAGATAAAAAAAAAAAAAAAGCTTACTAACTCCTAACTTCCTGAGAAAACAGATTCAGAATAAACAATAACAAAGAGATTTATCTAAGAGCACACGGCTAATAGGTTATGATTTGAGGGTTTAACCCAACGTCACTCCAGTTTTGGGATCTAGACCCTTTCTTTTGGTTCAATTCAAGGTATCTTAGCATCTGCATCACCTCTAGCTCGCTCTTTCCCTCCCTCCATACCCCAGAGCTCAGGAGCCAAATCTAAAGTCCTTGGGCATGAATGAACCCTAGTTTCCCCTTCATGTCCTCCAGTGACCTTCCCTCAAGCATAGGTTATGCTACCAGTATCCCAGAGCATGGAATTTCACCCTGCCAAATCCCTCCAAATGTTGACTACTTCCTCGATGGCAGATGTGAGATCTCTACCAACTTTTTGCCAAGTTTACCCCCAAAAGTACTACTTTCTTTTCCTGGATAAATATATTTTAGGAGCTAATTTCTATTCTCAAACATCTTTCCTCTACAGTGTATTAATCAGTGCATATATACTTTAGATTTCTCAAGTCTTTAGACCTCTCAAGTCTTCAGATCTCTCTAGTTGGTTAAGTAATGTGATTTTTAAAAAAGCTTCCTTCCTTACCTCCCTAATATGAAGGCCAGGGTGCTTTAAAACTATCTTTTTTGTAACTACCTCAAGGGGTGTCAAAATAGTCCCTCTAAATGTCTTAGACAAAATCAAATTCATTTTGAATTTTCAATCAATTAATCCATTCATTCTTTCACTTCACAACAGAGATGGAAAGGATGAGTATTTTGAAGTCAAGTAAAGATTAAGTACTCATAGGTGCCATTCCTGGAGTTGGGCAACCATCAAGTAATTTTATTTTCACATTAGGTTTTAGAAAACAGCATTAATTTCTTCTAAGGGTGGAGCCCCCACAGCATGCGATCTTCCAGAAGGCCCCCTTCTTAGAGTTTCCACCACGTCTAAACCACCACAGTGAGGATGAACTTCCTACCATACACACCTTTGGCAGACAAACCACATTCCAACTGTCATGGGTATTTAGGTGACAAGAGTAAAAAAAAAAAAATGTGACTTCAGTATGCATGCTTTTAAGCCACAAGCAATTACTTTTTTCTTCTTTTTCAGTCAGCCGCTATTTTCTTGGGGCAGACACCTTGAGATGTGAATTGTGTGGGAGTACAAGAGAATGTCCCACACTCATTATTCCTTGTTAGGATGAAATTGGGACATGACATGGTGCAAACTGCTGGCACAAGCTAGATGAAGCATATTGTTCTGTCTGAAGTGTATCTTGTAGGTGGACAGAGGAGTAATGAAAGAAAAAGTAGCTCCCTGCCACTTTCTAAATCTGAATCAGAGAACAAGTTCTGGGTTTGATGAATCCTAACTAGTTTTGTTTCTTCTTTCCAGATGACTAGAAAAAGAATTCCAGAAACAAGCTTTTCAGATGTCTAAGGCTGAAATGAAGTCCCCTCCCTGTGTTGGCTTTGCCATCTGCAGGGTGTGACTCTATAGCATTTTACCATATGTAGCCAGGTCACTTTTATCTCATTCTTTCTTTGGTAAGAACTTATTTAGTTTCATATTTGTGATAGGAATAGTTTAGAAGCCAAAAATGTAGCTAAGGAACAAGAAAATCGGCTGGGGATATAGCTTAGTGGAATAAGTGCCTGCCTAGCAAGCACAGGGTCCTGAGTTCGATCCCCAGTACCACAAAAAAAAAAAAAAAATTCTAAAAGGAACAAGAAAATCATGAACGTTGCACACATGAACTTGGGAGACAGTCATTAAGCAACTATGAGTGTTATAAAAAGGGATGTTGTGGGTGATTTGGGGATGCTCTAAGGGAGGGGTCAACACACCTGTGGGATCAAAAGATGTTAGAGAATGAGCGACTACAAACACCAGCCTAAAGCCACAGGAGGACTAGGCCCCATGAAACTCATCTACCCTCCTCAGACGGCCACTCTTCTACCAAAGCCAGAGCAGTGAATGGTGTAATTTGCCTCCTCTGCATCCATTTCACCTCCTTTTCATTTCATTGCAGCAAAGTGGTTTGGGTGAGGCTGATAGCACTCAGCCCAAGTGATAGCCCTTCTCCAGCATGGTGATTATATCACATAAATTAGCATGGTCATATGTAAGAGAAACCTAGGATTTAGGCCAAGATGATGATATAATGGTGCAAAGAGATAAGATGCTAAGTAAGACTACTTACCCACTTGTCACTAACAAACAAGTTGCTGGGACTTCCTCCCCTCCTGATCTTCGGTTCACTTTTTGCTTCATGTGACTTTTGTACCTTAATTTTCTTCTCTTTCTATGTTGGATAAATCTTACACAAAATCCATAAAACCTAGCTCAATGCCTTTCCCTTGAGGATGTCACTAACACTTTATATCCATCCCCTGAAAATTCATCACATACAAGAGGTAAACAAAAATGTGATGAATGTTTAAATTCTTTGAAAAATTATTACAGTAAAAGACACATTGCTACTAATTCTCCTCCAAATACTTTCTCTCACTTCCAACAGACTTATTCCATTATTCTTGCCACTTTCTGAAACAGTTCCGGAAGTCTTTTGTGAGTGTCTTTGTGAAGGATAATACAAAATACGGTGAATGCTGCTGTCCAGAGCCATCCAACAGCAATGCAGCTTCATAAAAACATTATCGTGTGTCTTCATCAACCTTCTTCACCAGATCTGGTATCCTGCAACCTCTGGCTCTTCCCCAAAGTCACAATGACAATGAAAGGTAAATGCTTTGAATCAATTCAGGATATCAGAGAAGCTATTATTATAAACAAGTTAGACAGAAAGTTATAGGCAGTCAGAGAGGGATCGGATCCTCCAGGGAGTTAGTGCAGAAGATACGACAAATCAGAATTGCTGCTGGAGGTGAATTTGAAGAAAGCCAGACCTCAAGATGGAAACACAATAGCCAAGTCTACAAGCCTCCTTAAAGATAAACAGCAGCTTGGATTACATTGTAATCAGCACCACTTGGTCCAGTGAGCCTAGCTAATTCCTCAGCTGTACAGGTGCGTGACCAGAACAACTTGACTCATGCTCCCATTCTTTTCCAGGAATGCCTTTGTTCTAAGTTAGAAGTTATAGATAAGCTAAGGTTAATGCTACTCACCGATATACGCTTGCTACATGCCTCACTCCCCTGTCGTATCAATATTAGCTAAGTAACTTACACTTGCAATCCTATAGGCAGATTGTAGTTTGACCCATAGCTACCCAAGTTGTGATAAAATATCTTTGAGAAAGAGCCTCAGTGGCAACCTACTCAGGACCCCTTCTGGAAACTCAGGAAAAATTCAAGAAAAGTTCTTATTCTTATTTCCAATAAAATCTCTCCTAACCTCCTTTGGTTTGCAACTTTATTTCTCAAAGTCATGAGATCATGAGCT
The DNA here is from genome assembly GCA_004027595.1 of Dinomys branickii. NCBI lineage: Eukaryota > Metazoa > Chordata > Mammalia > Rodentia > Dinomyidae > Dinomys > Dinomys branickii. Next base: position 22,213 of record PVLD010011008.1, on the reverse strand, counting down.
AGGTATATACAATAATATTATGACAGTGTCACACTAAAAGACATTCATAAAAGAGAAATTATACAACTGCTTCAGAAAGTAGCAAGAACAATGAGAAAATTATATTCAAATGAAGAGGGAGTATTTTTTGAGGGGGATTTATGGCAATATGCCTTTTACTACAAAAATTTTTGAAGAACATTTAAACACACACTGTATTTATTTTTATCACCTCTTAGGTTGCTTTATTTTACTTTAGAGTTTCCAGAAAGAAATATCCACCTGGGTGGTAACTGTGCATATCCTTTGATGGTGAATTAGCTAATGACTGGTCTACAGCATTAGGTACCATGTCACTTGGTGATGGAGTCATGGGGTCCTAGCCAGAGAGGGGTGGAAATGGCCTCTGCTCCACCCACCTTCCAATGTGGAGCAGTGTAAGAAAGACATCAGCTTGAAATCAGGATATCTGGTTCCCCCATAATCATACTCCAGGAGTAAACACTTGGTATCACTCTGCAGATGGTAAACAGGTTTCACATGCACAGTCTATTTTGATCTTCAGAACAGCTTCATGAGATAGAAATTAAACTCCACTTTACAAATGAGAACATTGTTATTGAGTGACTTTCCCAAAGCCATGAACAAAGAAGTGGTAGAAGTACAATAGGTAGTTCCTCTGTTTCAGAAGCTTATGTTTCTTGACTATATATACCACAGTGAGTTTCAGTTTTTTTCGTTAACCTTAATTGGCCTGGAATCAGGTAATGTTGAAGGGAACCAAAAGTGTTTGGAGAACTACAGAGCCTTTGACTGCAGTGGTGAGACGGGTGTGGAGCAGCAAGTGATACCTTAATAAGTGAGCCTTCCCATTTTTTGGTCTCATTTCTGCAAGGGTAGCTAAAATTGAGAAAAGGAGATGTCCTGAAATAGTCTTGGATGTCTTCTTGCAAATGAGGCACAAGTTTAAGACAACAGTGAACATTCCTGGGCCAATCTACCTTTGAAGGGGAAGAGAGCTGAAGCAGGACAGCTTTTGGCTTCTGACCTGGCCAAGACTCATACAATGACATCCCCTTAGAAGATGAGACAAGAGCTCCCCTTTCTTATCTCCCCCTTTTTTCTTGGTTGTTACTTTTTCTTCTTCTCACGTGTCCCAAAGGCTCAAAAGCTACTGGAGATCGGAAGCCAAATTACAAAACGTACATTGCCAGTGCAGTCAGGACCAAGGAACGGTGATTCAGGAGGAAGACTTCAGGGGAGGGGAGTTTAAACCCACCTCCTGCTCATCCACCCAGTCCCCAAGGACCTCTCCAAGTACTTGCTGCCCCATGTCAGAAGGCCAAGAAAGCACAAATATGTTGTAGCTCTTTCCTCATGGGAATCAAGAACTAGAATGTCTCAAGTCTAAGTGGAAGCTGGGGGGTACTCAGTCCAAGTCCATTTCACAGGTGATAAAGCTAGTGATTAGAGAGTTAGGTGACATGCCCCAGGTCAGTGAACCATGGCTCCCAGGTAAGCTTTCCTGAAGTGTGCCCCAGCTACCTGGGGAGTCTGCATGTTTCTATGTATTTCTGGGAAGCTTAGGAGGAGGCCTGAGGGAGACAAAGCAGAACAGAGTGTGATCGAAAGAGGTTATGGAACTTCCCCATCATCAGAGAGGTGCCGTTTATGTATTTGTAATGTCTGTTTCAAAAAGTCTGAAATTGACTGCTCTTTCGCTTTCTCCTTTACTAATTTCCCCTGGAAAGAACGTTGTAAATCAATACCCTGTGGCATGTATACAGAATGGGAGCTTGCAGACCCCCCAGTTCAACTCTTACCTGCCGTGCTGACCTTTGAGCTCCTCACCACGCTGCCCACACTCCTGTCCCGCCACCTCATCCTTGTTTTTTCTGGTTCTCTGCAGTACCCCCGTATCCCTTTTCCTGTGTTTCTTTTATTGTCCCTTCAAAGTGACTGTACCGTTCATCACCACAAAACATACCAGAAACAGACTATTGTGCCTATTTTTCAGATGAGACGCGTAAGGCTATGAAAGCTGTTTCTGGGCCCCTCTGACCTTGGGCAGAGTGACTCTCTGTTGGTGTAGCCACATCCTCTAAACAGTGCTACCTCTTCTCTCTGGTCCTTTCAGTGCATAACGTGGGCTTGTTCTTGGAGAATGAGGAAATCTCACCTGTCTCTCTTTGTGGAAGACTCAGCTCAAACGCATATCAACTGAGTACTTCTCTGCTGTCAAGTTTGGTGTGATGAGAACACTAGCTTTGGAAACTCAATCTCGTTATACTTTTTTTTTTTTTTTTTTGGTACTGGAAATTAAACACAGGATCTTTGCAGTGAGCTACATCTCATCTGGCCCCCTTTTTATTTTTGAGACAAGGTCTCATTAAGTCACTAAGTTGAGCAGGCTGGACTCCAACCTTTCATCCTCCTGCCTCAGTCTCCCAAAGTACTGGGTCTGCTATGCCTCTTAATCGCCATGTCTTACCCATGAAATCTGATCTCTCTGAGCCTAACTTTCTTAACCTGTGAAATAGGGATAATAATACTTGTAGACTTAGAAAGAGATAGTATGAAAAACACCTTAGATAGAGTAGGAATGTAAATGGTGATTATTTCTATAATTACTTTGCATTTCATGTCTCATTTTAAAACACCACAATAATTCAGCAAGTTAGATTCCCTTCCCTATTACGCACTTGAGAAGAACAAGGCTCAGAGGATGCATAACTTATACACAGTAGCACAGCTACTAAGTCAAACCCAGGATGTCCTTGTCCAGGGTCAGCACTCCTTGTATTGTTCTGCTTGCCAGAGATGCTAGGACAGGGCTGGCAAACCTTTTCCAGATGAGTGCTCAAACTGCAACCCCAAATTCATTTACCACACAGTGCCAACACTGCAATTAATCTTGAATACTGAGGATTTAGTTTAGAAAAAAAATAAACTCATATATTAACATCCTTTGTCTTAAAAGAGAAACAAACAACATGTGTGCCATAGGTTTGCCACCACTGTTCTAGGACAACCTCTGACTCCTTTCTGTCATGGTGGGGTTTCACATGATCACTCCCAGCCTCCTTGAGCAGGGCAGAAGAGGCCCCTGTGGTAGAGCTTGGCCTTGTAACTGCTTGCACATAGTTCAGATTTCACATGGACACCTGGGATTTTTCACAGCACCAGCATATCTTCCCCCATCTCACCTTCTTTGAGTTCCATTTCTGGTCATCATTTCAGTTCAGAGATTTTTTCCTACTTCTCCTTCTTGGTTTTGAGATGGGGTCTTGTTAAATTGCTAAACTGCCCACTTTAGGCTCAAACCTGTGACCCTCCCATCTCAGCCTTCCTAAATTCTGGAATTACAAACATATACCTCCACGTCTGACAGGTCCAGGGGCTTCTTAATGTAAACTTGTGATGAATCCACAGAGTGGTTAGTCTGCAAATGCAGATGGCTCAGTGAGGCCAAGGGATGGGAGGAAAGCATGGGGAGTTCTGGCTGCCTGTGTGGTTTTAGCAAGTCACTTTAGGCAGATGTGGGGTGCACATAATGAACAGTTGGGCTAAGCTCATGAGTTTGTCATAGGAGAGACATTTCTCACCTATGGGGCTCCTGGTCCTTTCTGACAACACTGAAGAGAGTAAAATCTACAAAGACTGTGACAGGTGCACAAAATTACTCAGCCATCTACATGGTTAAACATACCATGCCCACAGGAAGAGTTCATGTTCTAAGTAAAGATTGATTGGCTTTGCTTCTATTTAGAGAGAAAATTCAAGTGATTCCTTATATCAATAATATCAATAGAATTGTTATGCGTACTCAGCAAAGCATAGAATACATTTACATGAAATATATTTATAAATAAATAAAGGCACACTCATATAATTTTTCTTTAAAGTTACCCACAAAGGGAAGGAGGCTGGAAGGTAAAGCTTGGGCTCCAGGGAAATCTTGACATTCCTCACCTAATTCATGACAGAACATAAGCCTCTCATACCCGGCACTTCTCCCTTCAGCCCTTCCTTCCCGGGGCAGTCAGAAGTGAAGTTTGTCCCCAGAGCTTTTATTCCCCTTAATCCCTCTAGTTTCTTCAAAACCCAGAGATTCTTTCTTAAAGAAGCAATTCTAGATCAGTGAGGAGCAGAGCCTTCTGAGTTGAGCCAGAGTCCAGGTGGACCCAGGGGACCAGAGCTACATCTCAGGATCAGGAAGGCAGTCAGGAGAATGGGAAAGGGTCTGATTGGACTCACCTGTCAGCTGGCAGAGGAGAGAGATTAGTATGAATCGTATTGGGGGAGCAGCCATATCGCTCTCTAGGTGTCAGATACTAAAATGAAACCGTGTCTCACGCTGCTTCCTCATCTAGGCTTAAGTAGATGATCATGCAATTGGCACGTGAGAAGTGAGAAGTGAGAAGTGGAGAAGAAACAATGGAATTTACTTTGTTTCACATAGATTCCTAATTCTAAGAATTGATCATGGTTAAATGGCCTGGTTTTTCTATGACACAACATGATTTCTCAGAGACATAGAAATAGAGAAAACAGAAAGTTAGGTACAACCATAATTGTAAACAACAGCAAATAAGAAATAACAGCAAACAACCATAACTGTACGTAGGCACTGGCAAGAGTATCTACTGAGATCCTCCAAGTGCCAAGAGCTGTGCCTTCATTAATTCATCCTTCATAATAAGCCTTTGAGTGAAATGCCAGTATTTTAGAGATGAAAAATTAAAGGCTCAGAGTGTGTTACAACAAAATAAAGTTTATTTAAACAAAAATAAACCATTATAAGAATAAAAATCATAGAGTGGGAGAAGATAATCACAACATACATCTTGTGAGGGCCTTAAATTTATAACACAGAAAGAAGTCTTACAAGTAAAAAGAAAAAAACCTTAAGCAGATAACTCAGTGGACAAGAGATTTGAATATTTCATAACAAAAGGTATCCAAATGGTTTATAAGAACAAAATAATGCAAATATAACTAGTTAAAAAGTTAACAGAGTCACAAAATAGCATTCTAAAAACTTCTACTAATAATTTTTCAAAAGGAAAAACAATGAAACCAAAAAGAGAATAAGCAAACAGAAAACATAGTAAAATAGTAGCCCTAAACCTAACCACATCAATAACTATACTAAGTGTAAATAGACTAAACACTCCAATTAAAAGGCAAAGATTGTTAAAATGGATAAAAAGAAAATGCAAGGCTGAAGATACAGATGGGTTGGAAGTAAATGGATGGATAAAGTTACACCATTCAGCAACAAGATAAAAGTCTGGAGTGAGTCCATAAATATCAGATAAAGATTATTTTAGGACAAAGAGAGAAATTTCATGATAAAGAGATTAATTTGTTAGAAATGAGAGTTATAAATATGTATACCATATGATATGAGAAATTGTGTTTTTGTGTCTCATTTCAGTACAGAGCTCCTAAAACTCTTGTAATTTCCCAGGTGATGACAGCACCTTTTGTTTTGAAGTGATGACTATCAGTTCCTGGATAATTTCAGGATGGGAACTTGTGATCATAGAAACCAGTCCATGATTGAAAGCATGAAACTTGTACCCCCCATCCCCTATCCTATAGAAAGGGGAGAAAGGCTGGAGATTGAAGTAATTACTAACCATGCTTACATTATGAAGTCTTCATAAAAATTCCTAAAATATGGAGCTCACAGAGTGCTGTAGTGAACACACTCACATGTGAGCAGGTGGCCCATTTCAGCTTCATGTGGACAGATGCTCTGGTGCACAGGGGCCTTCTGGACCTTGCCCTATGTACTGCTTCTTTTGGCTATTCATCTGAATCTTCTGTAATACTCTTTACAGTAACCCAGTAAATATGATTCCCTGAGTTCTGTGGCACTCCCAAGATTTCAGCAAACCATAATTGTACCTAAATATTTTTCTACCTTGGCTAATAGGTTGACACTTGTTGGCCTTAGGCATTAAAATCCAGGGGTGCTCGACCACTGAACTGCATGAACTGCATCCACAGCTGTGACTGACTGAGCTACCTCATCAGTCACAGAGACCTCAGCCTTGTTGACCTTTCCCAGGGATGGGGGTGGGGGTGGAAGGCTGCCCTCTTTCTCTTTTATTCCTCTTCGTACCCCCAGGTCAGTTTTCAGGTGGGCTTCTGCACCCAGCTCTTTTAAATTTTGAGACAATGTCTTGCTAAATTGTCCATGGGGGACTTGAACTTGTAATCCTCTTGCCTCAGGCTTCCTCAGTGCTGGGATTACAAGCGTGTGCGACTGTGCCCGACTACTTATTTACTAATTTTGACTTAGTTTAATGAATCGTGTTTTTCTCAACATCACACAGCATTTTATTAGAGCCAGGATAGAAACTTAAATATTTTAATGAAAATTCAGTGATATTTACATTATGACACATTGTCCATTTTTTACCATACCAATATAAATACAGCAATGATAGACAGAAACAGTAGTTTCACAATGCTGTGATTTTTATTCCTGATTTTTTTTTTTTTGCACACGGAATGAGAATGGAGGAGCAATTCTGTAGAAATGGACCCAGATGCTTTCAGAGCAGATATTTCAATCTTTCTCAAACAATTTCACTTTTATCCTTCATGTCATAATCTTTCTTGTTCCCACAAATGACCAGACCAAGGTTTCTGGGAAGACGTAGATATAAACTATCATGAACTATCCTGGATAGGTGGGAGGAGATCAGGGAAAAATTCTGAGATTCCCACATCAAAGAATATGCAAGGTGAAACTGAAAAAGGAATCCACTGCAGAAATAAAAGATTATCTTTGCAAAATAAAAATGTTTTAGCGGATTTGTAATGTGTTAGCTAATCATTCCTGTTAGGCTCCAGTGGAAATAACACTCCCAGCCCCCAGCCTGCTTGCCAGCAGAAGCACTATGATCTGCAGTAAATTCGGGTCAGCACTGGAGGAGGCTGTGGGCAGGCAAGCACAGGATACTGTGCAGGAGATAAGACAAGGACTTTTGCAGCTCCTGGGGCACTTGGGAATATCTGAGAACACCTGAGAATTTACACCAGACACTTCAAGGACTCTGCCCACTGAGGTGTAAGACTGCCAGAGAACTTTGACCACAGATGTTTACTGGGGTCTTCCCACCAAATGTCCCCTGCCTTCTTCTCTCCATCCCGATAAAAGGGACACACTTCTCTTTGTTTGGGGCAAATGGTCTTATTGTTCTCTCTGCCTGCTCTCACCCAGGCACAATAAAATCCACATCATGTTGCTTTTACTCAAAGCTGGTGGTCTCTGCTGGTCTCCCCCCAGCCCCATTATAATGTGACATGCATTATCATTCCCACTTTCTTGAGAAAGTTTGACCCATGGGATTCCACTCTTCCTTGGTTGTCTCTTTCCTAAAGCATCTCATTCTCTTTTGCTTGCTGTTGCAAATTCTGTCCTATCGACAAATACTGACATGTCCCTAGGCTCATCTTTAGACTTAATACTTTCTTTATCCCAGTTTCTTTGGTCATTCCATTCAGTCTTTTGCTTTGCTGTACTCAATTTTATTACCAATCCTGATGGCCTCTTTCCTGAATTAACATCTTAAATATCCAGCCACTTCCATTTAGATGTATAACAGTCATCAAGAATTTCACATATGCCAAGTGAAACTCTTGTTTCCCCACAATCTACCTCCTCTTCAACCTGTCTTCTTCATTCCGGTACATGGCAGCTCTAATCACTCAGTTTTTCAGGAGAGAAAATAGTAATGAACATTGACGCCACGGTCTTATGCCCATATCAACCTCAGCAAATTCTTCTGGCTCTGTGCTGTGGTTTGAAAATGGATAGTGTCCCACAAAGGTCCACGCATAAAGCCATGGTCCTCACCATAGCACTACTGGGAAGTGCTGTGGGCCCTTAGGTAAGGCCTTACGAGGAATCTTTAAGTCATTGGGAAGATGCCCTCCCATTGACTTAAAGGGTATCAGGGACTGCGTATCAGAGACTCATGCAGTGGGCCCCAATCTCCTGCCAAGTGTTATGGTGCACAGTGAGAAGAAAGAGTAAGACACAAAATAGTGGTGTAGCAAGGATCTAGGATGACCAGTTTTTCTCAGGGAACAAAAAAACATGAGACAGCCAGAACCTTGGTATTTACTGATTACATTTGTGTCAAGGACAATGGGTGAAGGCAGTGAGCATTTCAGGAACAGTAATGGGGACTATGGTGGGCTACTAAAAGAACAAAGCATTTTCAATAAGGAAACTATAGTTTCCCCAGGTGCCTTATTGTCCCCGGCAGGTCTTATCTTACTCTGTGAACCCAAAGCATCTCTAGCCCTAGGGCTTTCAGCTGTGACCAGAAGAAAGCCGGGAATTTTCTCCTTTCAGTCAGGCTCAACAAGCAGGACAAGGATGGCCTTGGATGTCCTCTTGACTAAATTTATAATTTGTGGTCCTCTACAAAAGGGGATGTGGGACCCTGGTCTCCTTGTCTCTCTTTTCTTCCTGGTACTTTGCTCCACTACGTGCTTCCTACCATTTCCATCTGGTGTCCTCACCAGGATCTCAAAGCAAGGAGCCATCCAATATTAGACTAGAACAGTGGTGGTGAATCTTTAGAGTTTCCAGTGATAACAAACAGCTGTGCAGCACACATGCTGTCTGTTTGCTATTACTAGACTACAACCTCAAGAACCATAAGCTAAATAATTTCTTTTGTCTTTATAAATGAATGGCTTTAAGTATTTGTTAAGGTAACACAAAGCTAAATTATACACTCTGCCTTAGGAAATGCCCAGAACCTAAAACTTCACATTACCTTTACCATCTTTGACACTACCATCTGTCACCTGTACCATCCCAACAGTAATCTATTTAGAAACAGAAACTTTGTCTCTACCTTAATCCCCTGCAATCTGTTCTTCATAGGCTGCTAGAGTGGTATTTTCTAACCCCTCCCATATACACATGGCTCTTTCTTCTTTAAGATCTACTCAGGGTCACCTTTCAGATAGGGCTTCCTTGTCTCCTCTATGAAATATCACTTCCCGGACTTTTACTCTTTATCCCCTTCCACTGCCTTCTCTTTTGTCCATAGGATCAACACACTAAAACCCAAGAAGGATCAAAAGAGAGAATTTTGTCTTCTTTATTCATTATCTTATTTTCAGCGGTGTCTAGTTTGTAGTAGTACATCTATTGTGTGAATGAATGAGTGTCCTGAGAAGTAATGCAAACTGAGTGATTACAAATGATATCCAGCATTCCTTTCTTCATACGTGGAGAAGAAAATTTGGAGCGTCAAAGGATGTGATTTCTTGGGGTCTTAGAACTCCATCCTCTGTGAGATTGGTATAGTAAAGAGCAGAATATGTTGGAAAATTAGGGGATCAGACAAAATTTAGAATGAACAGAATGCCTGGGTGTTTCTAGAGGGGAATTTGTATTATACGAAAGTGAGAAACTGTTGTTGCTTATTTAAAGCCCTCACAGTATTGCTACACCTAATTTAAGCTTTAAAAATAGCATTTCAGTAGACACCTGTTTTTCGACACATAGAATATTATCTGTGGGAAGTGGTGGTTTCTCTGTGTCCCTGGGAGAAAACTGCGAGAAGATTTAGAAAATAAAGATAAGACACTATAGCTGGGGTCAGGTGGAGTCACCTCTTACCTGATGAGCAAGAGGACTGACGGCAACGGTAGGAGGCATTTATTTTATACACTTACAAAGTAGTACCATGAGAGATAATGTTGCCTAGCGACCAAGACTAAGAAAGACTAAGACGAAGACTGTAATTGTCCAAGCAGGATGCCTTTTTCAATACTGAGGTAGCGTGACTGCCTGAGGCTCTCTGGATCTGTCCCACCCTCAGACACGTGACCAACAACCAACTCCAGCAGCTCCCAACAATTATCTTAGTCAATTTTGTGCTGTCTTCACAGGATACCCAGTACATGGTGATTTTTCCAAGAGCAGAGGTTTACTTCTCATAGTTCTGAAGGCTGGAGAGCCCACATGGAGGGGAACTTCTGCTACACCATTTCATTCATGGATCCCCTCGTGAAGGGCTCACCTTTCAGCACTGTTGCTCTGAGGACTACATTTCCAGTGCATGAACTTTGGGGGCTACACTTCCAATGCATGAACATTCCAGCCAAAGCAATAGGTCATACAAAAAGCATCATATCAGAAGTATAGCAGTCACTTCATGGATGTTATGTTGCACTCAATTATCATTTCTTTTACAAAAGAAATAAGCGTGACATTAAAAGATGAACTTGAGAATGTTACATTTCAAGCTAAAACAAAGCAGCATTAAGGTATCTTACTCACTAATATATTTTAATCACTAGCCAAATTTTTTTAATGTAGTACAAGTAGATATTAATAACAAAAATATAAAAAGCACCCTTCTATTAAAAAACACAAAATTTCATAATAAAATAGAGAACAGCAATAGTAAATACACTGTGTATCATGACCTTAAAAGAATGACAAAAATGTTGCTCAGAGTACAAGTCATAGACAAAAAAGACTCAAGAAAGAAAGAGATACTAGCACAAAACTTTCTTTTCAATAAACTAAGAGAAATTAGTACTGTAAATAAACCAAATTAATATGCATATATTGAAATATTTTTGAAACATCAGAACAGATAATTTGGCAAATCATGCAAACTTTCCCTACTTCCTATTTCTCTGTCTTATATTTCAAAAGCTTAAATATCACTTTTGATATTAAATATCAAAAGCTTAAATTCATCTTATACAAGAAACTCAAAAAATTTATGTATATATAAATAACCAAAATTTTGGACTTCTTGGGTAGAATGTCCCATTTGACTCGCTCTGAGATATGTATATTAGTGTGAAAGAGCCCTTGAAATGCCATAAGCTTTAATAACTTAAGACTTAACACTTCACAGGAACCAGCTATATACCCCACAAGAATGTCATTTCCTCAGTAAAACCTGTAAACGCTAACGCCTGAGGCTGGGAGCACTGCTCTTTTCGGTAGGCTGTGTTTCCTCTCCTGCCCACTCAGAAACCTGGCCTGTGATAATCACCATGTGCTACACAGCTCAGCTGGCGATGAGTCTACAGTTGGGTTTTCCTGAGACTGCCCCATTGCTACAAGTTACTTCTCAGTGAGTCAAGTGGGAGATTCATTACAAAGCTTGTATCTCGGGCTGGGGATATAGCTCAGTGGAATAAGCACCTGCCTAGGAGGAGCAGGGTCCTGAGTTCAATCCCCAGTACTGCCAAAAAAAAAAAAAAAAAAAAGAACAAACAAAGCTTGTATCTCTTTCTCTTTCACACCTCCAATTTCCATGCCTCCCTGTCTCTCTCTCCTCCCCCCTTCTAGTTCCATAAGTTATTCAGCATATCTTTTGGGGAAGGGAGCTCTGGGAAACAAAGTTACCTCTCTCTGTATCCAGAGCAGTCCCCACAGGTGCTGGCAAGAACCCAAAACTCTACATCAGAGTCTATAGGGGAGGCCCCTAGACTGAAACTTCCCTGCTATTCATTTGGCGTTCCTGTGCCTTGTGTCACCCACTATATGATGGGCTGAAAACACAACTGAAAGACATTTGACTGACTTTAAAAAATACAGTTTATAAGAAGACACACATATAAAACAAAAATGCCAATGCAAAGAGGAAGGACTATGATGGGTAAGGTCCTGGCAACTTTCAGAGCACAGATAAGTTCTAAGGTAGCATCTGCCACTGCAAGTCACCTCATGACTATAAATTCAGAGTTTCTTCATCTGTAAGATTGGAATAAAATGGCTTGCTTGCTTCACAGGTTGTTGTGGAAGCTAAACTGTAGAGTGGAAGTGGAAACACTTTGTAACGCTGAAGATCAGTGCTGTGCTAATGACAAAGCACGTCAGGTAACAGTGAAAGAGATGGTCCTGTTATGATTGTACCGTGTGGGGCTCCTGGACGCTTCACTGGACCTGGGACTTTACACAGATGTTAGAACTGGTCTTAGCTCCACGCCGCAGTTGCCAAAATGTATCAAGTAGGATAAAGGATCAGAGGCCAGGGGAGCCTGGGGGACCCCCCATCTAAGCCAGCACCAGCAGAGCCGCCCCTCACCGGCCACAAACCTGACTCCAAAGGACAGAGAAGTAGAGTCTCTTCAGGCAGAGTTGACATATGAGTCTCTGCCTACTGGTATTATACTCCAGTATCTTAGAACATGGCTCTTCACTGGGTCTAGCTTTCACTTCTCCTGCTTTAATATATGATCATATCACACTTGTTTGCAGCAGAAAACAATTATAAGTCTTCTCTGAAACCTTTCAATCAGCTCCTTTGAGAGATGGGGCAAAAGGCAGGAGTGATAAAAGAAATGTCCAAAATGCTCATTCTCACGTGATATAACAAGGACCGTCCGTATTCCTCCTAACCTCATGCACAGTCCTCCCTTTTATCTCTTCCCTCAGCTCTACTCCCTGACTGATTTCCTGGCCCTCCCTCTCTCACTCTGGCTGTGTGGCACAGAGACTAGGAAAGCACCCAGATGCCTCAGCCTCAATGACTATAATTGCGTGCTTACTATGTTACCTAGCTTTAGGCCTTGGGTAACATCGTGAGCATTTTTCCTTCCCTATGACAAGATACCTGAACAAAACAACTTAAAGAAAGAAATACTTATTTTGGCTCACAGTTTCAGAGGTCTCAGTCCATGGGTAGCTGGATTCATTGCTTTTAGGCCTGTGGCACCATAGGAACATCATGGGGTAGGACGTGGGGAAGGAAAACTGTTCACCTCACGGAAGGCAGGAAGCAGTGAAAAAGCCGGAGCCTGTGCTGTGGGGCTTCCTCCTTCTTCCACTTTTGTTACATTTGGGCCCCCACCCTGTTAGATGGTGCCACCCAAATACAGGATTGGTCTCCCCTCCTGTCAGGTTGCTGTCACATACCAATCATCTCTGAAAACACCCTCACAGGCAGTTTCCTAGGTGTTCGTCAATCCAACTGAGTTACCAATCAAGAGTAACCAAGGCACTTTCTTCATCCGGAAAATAGATGTAACAGTAGTTCCTGGTCATTAAAATCTTAGGTAACAAATAAGATAATCTGTATAAAGAATAACAACAGGGACTACCGCCTAGTAAGTAAGTCTCCAGTAATATTAGTTATTGTTTTAATTAATTCATTTTAAACAGCTTCAGATAACTGCAAAAGGGCCAGGCCCCACCCCAGTCCTTGGTAAGGACACTGTGAGCAGTATGTCCAGACCCTGGTTCCTCTGGCACTCTGTTGTTGATATTGATGTCCCAGCTTCCTCCACCGCAAGAAGCAAAATGAAAAGCCATTTTGGCCCCTTCAAGCAGACTACAGAACTCCAACATAACTCATCTCAGCTCTTCCGGTTCTTTGCTGCCCTCTGCTGACACAGGTGTGTGTGTGTGTGTGTGTGTGTGTGTGTGTGTGCGCGCGCGCGTGTGCCTTGGGCCAGGTGAGGTTTTTGAGGTTGAGTTAGGAAGGCTAGTGGGGAGCTGGCAGAGTGTGGGGTGACAGACACAGAGATATCTTTTACAGTTGGTCTTGTTTTCATGAGATTCAAGAGATGAAATCAAGTATAAACGCTTACATTATATTCCTAAAATGTAAGCGTTTTTCAAAGAGAGAGAAAGAAAGGGAGAGGGAGAGAGAGAGACACCAGTAGAATCTTAACATTTTGCTAGTCGTTTGACAGCTGTGCAAATTAGTATGAACCGATTTGCAAAGGCATTTGGAAGCTATTTTGTGGAAATTAAGAACAGTTTTGATATAAAGCATGGTATTCTGATGTTAGAAGTCAGGCAATGTTAACACATTAAGTAAAAAATGATATCAAATGGATACTAAGAAAGGAAAGCATGTTGGGGAACTCACCACTACATCCCTGTGACAAGCTGTGACCAGCTCTGAGCTCATGTCAGCTGATAGTTGTTGCTTCATTGCTAAAGTAGGCAAATAAACACAGAACTACATATATATTTCTTTCTTTCTTTCTTTCTTTCTTTCTTTCTTTCTTTCTTTCTTTCTTTCTTTCTCTCTCTCTCTCTCTCTCTCTCTCTCTCTCTCTCTCTCTTTCTTTCTTTCTTTCTTTCTTTCTTTCTTTCTTTTCTTTTTTGAGGCATAGTCTCACTATGCAGTTCAGGCTGGCCATGAGCTCACTTTGTAGCCCAGGCTGGCCTCAAACTCAATAATCCAAAATGGTGGAAACTTACCAAATGAGCATGAAGGTTTGGGAGATTAGTAGGTGTACAGAAAAATCCAGTCTAAAAGGGACACAAATCTTATCTACAGCATCCCCTCTGCATGGATTATTTTACATGGACTCCTCCAGGGATGGGGAGCTCGTAACCTCCTGGACATTGCTTTCAGACCCTACTGCTATAAAGGACTCGCCGTATGTACCAGCTAGCCTTAAACTCTTCCATTGTTCCATGTCATTATTTACTTTTTAATTTTTTACAAGTTTCCCTCATATACAGACCTTGCCTTCTAATTTTCCCCTCTTTTGGGCATGAACATTCCTCTTACACATCTGACTGCCATATCCTCTCTTTCTGATTCTCACATTCATGTTATGTCTGCTCTACAACCCACATTTCTTATTGCCAAATCTGCCAATAAAGGCAGAAGATAGGGTAGTTTTCATGGTTCTAATGCAGTAGTATACTCCATGAATGTGCTCAATGTATTTCACACCCTTTGGAGGTATGACATCTAATCTTGAACAATGTATTTTGTTTGTTAGCAGATATGATAGCATCTGTGAGGGAGAACCTTGTGTTTAGAAAGTCAAACTAAGCAGCTGGAAGTAGGGCACAAACTGCTCCCAGTACTAAGACACAAGGCATGATGTTAAGATCAACAGAAAGGGGAGATGCAGAAAACTTACCTCCTGAAACTATAACAGCATAGTCAAAGTTATGAACAGTCCCACTTAAATAACCTGCGCAGTGGAGGATGACCAGGAGAATAATGTAATGACTGTGAATGCAACTGACTCTTTCATAGTACATTGCTGCTACCACAGAAAACCTGAGAGCCACAGGTTTCCCACTTTGTCAGGAATCTCCGCCTCTGATGATAGAATGCTGCTGTGATTCTGTGAGGTTGCAAAGGGAAGAAATTGATGGTATCTCCTTCTACCCTCTCTCAACCTTCAGAGAAAGTCTGTGATGGCTAGCCACCTGCTAAGTTGGGGGTCAGCGCCCAAGAAACTCTCACTTCAGATGCTAATTTAAGAGTGCAGGGATTTCCCAAAAGCACAGTCAGTAATTTTCTAGAAGGACTCGAACTTACAGAAAGTTGGTATGCTTGTCGTTAGGATTAATCAGACAGCGAGTGTAGAATCTAGGTGGGTTCTCTGCCTATGGAATCATGGAGCATGTTAACTACTGCCAGTAATGACATGTGACTATACACACGGAGTACTGCCAACCAGGGGAGCTCACTAAAACCTTAATGTCCAGAGTCAGTTGGTGTTCCATCACACGGGCATGGTTAACATCCCATTATTGCTCAGTTTCCAGGCCTTCAAAGGACTGAGCAGATACTGTGTGATACAAAGCTCTCACCATAATTCAGAAGGCTATGTAGTTGCTACAAGTCTCCCTGGCAAACAAAACCATACCATATCAGGTGTAACACTCCAGAGAGTTAGAATGGATCTCTCAGAATCCAAGGGTGAAAGAATACCAGAATTCAAACAAAGCTGCAAATAGATGGATTAGTAGATGTCTGCACCCCACATCAGAATACACACTTTTCTCACCTGAAAATGCTTTTTGTAATTTAATTCTTTTTTAGAAAATGACTGATTCCTTAGAGCAAAAGTCAAAGAAAGAGTGGTGAAGTTTAAAACAAGTTTCCTCTCGTCTGAAAAGTATCCTAACACTATGATTTCTCTGTAGCTATCCTGAGCTTTTCCCACTCATCTATTAGCCTTACCTCACAGGTACTGGAATGATATGTGGGTATACAAATTCCACTGCCAGCCTTTTGTGAGATCAGTCTCCCAGTGTGTATAGTCCATAGTATGCCTCTCACAAAGGGCACCAGGTAGGGCAGAAGGCCACCTTGTGATGCTGGAGAGTCCAAGATTTCAAGAACGCTGGGAGATCAGGGAGACTGCTCCAAAGGATGGAAACCAGTCCCAGAGTGAGGCCAATTCAGTTCTTACTCAAAATAGTAGGAAGTGACAGCAAAAAGACAAATTAAGAAAATGATGTCATAAGGGATATTGAGTATGGGCATGGGACAAGCTGGAGGCTTTCTGGTGCTAATCTCAGCACTCACTGGA
The DNA here is from genome assembly GCA_004027595.1 of Dinomys branickii. Classification (NCBI taxonomy): domain Eukaryota; kingdom Metazoa; phylum Chordata; class Mammalia; order Rodentia; family Dinomyidae; genus Dinomys; species Dinomys branickii. The sequence goes on along the minus strand of PVLD010011008.1, from coordinate 5,926 downwards.
ACTGAGATGAAGGAACACTGAGTCTAGTTCTTACCTAAACTGATCAAATAAACTTATGCTTCCACCTTGCACTGCTTTGAGCATGTACATTCTTTCTGCCCTCTCATCCTGAGCAGAAGAGCTTGCTGTATCACCCTGAGCAAAACCTCGCTGTTTCCTGAGTATAGTCATCTGCTCTAGGAAAGCACAGCATAAGCAGCTGGGAGTCTTAAGGACATCCCCCTGCCAAGTTATCAGTGTTCTCACACTAAAACCATTTTTAATTATAATATATAAATTGAACCTTTTGAAGTTTCAAAGTTTCAGTGAAAAACTCTTGGGAAACCCCCTTTATTTTCCTCCAAAAATAGATCCCAATTCCTGTAAAAGTTTGCTTATAGAATGGTTTCTGCATATTTTTGAGCTTCAGAGGCTCACACAGGAGTCAGTTTTGTGAAAGTGACTTCTGAATTCCCTTCAGTGAGGTATACATGGGGAGGGTAATTTCAGTTCCAATATGTTATATATTTATCAACCTTAGTCAAACTTACTTTCCAAGGTATGTGATAAAATTGGTTCCAAATCTTTAGTAGGTGGGAACTTGTCAACAAAGCCTGTCCACAATAGGATGTCTTGCAGTGAAATAGGAGTCTTCTCCTTGGAAAGCATCATGGGAAATCTGGATAACTGGCTCTTCCAAATAAGGAAAAGAAAGAGGGTTGGATGGAATCATGTCTAAAAATCCCTCCCTTCAAAATATAAGAAGTAAAGTTACTTTAATAATTTTGGTTCAGTTTTTTAATAAGGGCTAAAATATTTGCAACTGTTTCCACATTTTATTTTGCTTTTTTATCTGAACTTACATAGTGCATATTGTTTTCTGAAATCTCTAGCACTATCTTCTCTGAATAAACTGGAATGTAGCCTCACTGTGCACTCTGTTCCCTGCTTGCTTTCCTGCCACACATTCTTGATCACTTTAACCTACCTTCTCCATGAGATGATGATTTTATATTTGTAGTTTTTTTGGTCTTTTTGAGACAGGATCTTGCTATACAGTTCAGGCTGGGCTTGAGCTCACTTTGTAGCCCAGGCTGGTCGTAAATTTGCAATGATACTCATGCCTCAGCCTCCCAAATGCTGGGATTACAGGTGTGCACCACCATGCCGGGCCCAAGATGATGATTTTAAAATACTAATTTTTTTTTTTTTACCAAAACACGAAAATGGGAATTGTGCCAATTTTCCTAAGGGATTTCAAAAGACAAACAAGAATCATTTTTTAGACTAATCTACCAGCATAAAATAATGTGTTTTATTAAGGGCCTCAAAACTTGTAATTTACAACTAAGTGCAAAGAAACAAATGTGGTGTATTTGTGAAAAAACAATCAATAATATTTTAGTTTGGAAAAGCAAAAAAAAAAAACAAACAGCATCCAAGGGCAAAGGCCAGACCTCTCTTGGAATGAGGTTAAAGTGTTTACTACACAGGCTTTTGTAAAGGTCAGTACAATGTTTTCCCCAAAAGTGAAGCAAATGGAAGGAAAAGCCAGAAAAAGAATGTCTTAGTCTGGTGAGCCTTCTAAAACAAAACCCCACACATTGGGTGGCTTATGTACAATAGAACTTCATTTCTCACAGTCTGGCTGTTAAGATAGACAAGATGAAGGTGCTGGCAGACTCACTGTCTGGTGAGGCCCGCTTCCTAGTTATGGATGATGCCATCTCACTGTGTCCTCATATGTTGGAAGGGGTAAGGGGTGTCTCAGGCCTCTTTTATAAGGACACTAGTCCTATTCTTGAGGGTTTCCCCCTCATGATTTAACAGGCCCCACTTCTTTATACCATCACCTTGGAGGTTCTGAGTTCACCATGAATTTGGGAAAGGGGAGACACAAATACTCAGACCAGAGCAGGGGGATCAGATTTTGTTTAAAGTGCAGGAGACCATGAAAATATTAAGTAGGCGAAATCCTGGACAAGTGTTGGTGACTTGGAAAGCAGCCCTTGCTAATTAGAGACCAAATTGTGTAGATCAGACAAGAGTAAAGTTAGAGTGAGGGAAGGCCCCAGACCTCACTGTCCTGTGAGGAAGCAGTGTGTCCAGGAGTTAAATGCTGGTGATCCCCATGCTCAGACAGCTAGGTAGGGGAGCACCAACAGCAAAGGCCTGGAAGTTTTATGCTCTGCCTCAAAACAATCATGAAACAATTGATAATATACACAGGGTTGGGGAAGGTGGATATTATGACCCAAGAATTCTATAGCCACACCAAGTTATTTTACACAAGGAAATAAAGAACTTATGCATATAAAATTATGTTGCTCTTATGAAGTAGTCATTGTTAGGCCAATAACTAGAATGAGCTCGATTCAATGTACATTAAACTGATATACCAATTGTACATATTTTCTCTACTTGATATTAGAAAATTTTCTTCATGAAAAACAAAATAAAGGACACATGAAGTAACAGAGAAAGAACAAACCATTTAGGAGCCATGTGTGAGAAGAGAAGGGGCGTAGACATAGTTTGGGGAAATAATAATAAGAGGGCATAGGAAATAGAATCCAAGAGGTACACAGGAAATGAAAGTCACAGGGTACAAAGCAAGAGAACAAAAAGCTCTGTGCAAGGAATGGTTAATGGGTCAAAAGCTGAGAAGGCTGGGAGGGCGAGAGCTAAAAATGGTGGCTGGATTCGGCACCAGGCCATACATTTGGTGGCTTAGAAAAAAGGCAGAGGTCTGTCTATGCTGTGTGGGAAGTGAGGATACAGAAATATTGACTACAGACTCTTTTGTCAGTCAAAGACTCTTATTTGTAAGGGAAAAAAAGAAGTGACTTGTTGCCAAATGGTCCGAGGAAAGTCTCTCTTATGAGGATATGAGGGTCTCTGTGTGGCCAGGCAGGGTCTTGCTGTATCCCTGCAGGAGAGCATGTCAGGATGCATAGGAGAGAGGCATAGGCAGATTTCTTAGGCAGTACCGAAGGAGTATACTCAGAGAGAAAGACAGAAGGTGCTGGAGGGGTGAAGCACACCATGGTCTGGGGTTAAGGGTATAATACATGATTCTGGAATATTCTTAAGATGTATTGAGTTATTCATCACTTACCTACTGTCCCTTTCAGGTTGTCTGTTACTGAGAAAAAGCAAAACGACTACGAAAGAGGTTACAAATATAAACTATTTGTATGTATTTGAAGTTCAGAAAGGTGATACCCAATGAACAATCCAGCTTCTTCGAGAATGGGGGATGTATGGATCTGTAGCACCAACAGAAAAATGCAGGCCGAATGTATGGACTTCTAGTGTTTTTAAGATTGTTAGCAATTTAGGAGCCAAGAGCATGAGGGAAAAAACAACAGATGACAGTTATCTCAGGGAACTCTGATTGTATCTTGAAGCTGCAAGTTATTTTAAGTAATAGAGCTTCCTCCGATTATATTTCCTGAAAGCCACAATTTTCTCCCCTCCTTTCTAACTTTACTCCTTCTACCCTACTCCAGACTCATAAAAGTTCTTGCTTTTGTTTAACAATGAGAATGAGCTGAGGATCTTTATGGCCTCCACCATACACAGACACTACTCCTTTTTTCTGAAATAGGTAGAGGCAAGGTTAAGTTGGCCTATCTGGATTTGCTTTCCGCAGGGCAGGCAGCTGACTACTGATCTTGATGATGAAAAGCCTCAGGGTGACAAGATCACAACCCAGAAGGGAGGAAGAGACATAATGGGCTGCTTTAGGGTGTATGTAAATGTTTGTAGATGTCTCTGAGGATGGGGCAGGAAGCCGAACAGGAACAAATGAAGGAATTTTTGGCCTCCAAGGGGAAGGTGCAGCTGAAGCTTGTCACTGCACAGACTGTGACAGCCCACAGTGGGTGTCTCAGCTGCTGTCTCCTTCTGCTTACACATTTCCTACTTCATCTTTTACAGTGTGGTTTTAGCTGCCAGTGGGCAACTGGATTTCAACGTTGAAATCAAAAGTCTTTCCACAACCTTCTAAGCAGCCAGCATGATATAACAATACTGGGGTTTTCAATACCAGCCTCAGCCCTTGTTTGTTTCACAAACATGAATACACTGAGCCTTGGTGTCTTCATCTGTGAAATTAAAACAATAATGCCCACCTCACACAGTTCACATGAGGAGTAAATGAGCTAATGTATATCAAACCCCTTGTGCAAAGTTTGGTTCACATGCTTGTTTAACAGTAGTGCGTTTTCCCAACTTAACCAAATTCTGTAATTTTTTCTGAGCTCTCCTTATCCCTTTTGAAATAACTAACAATATTCTATTGCAATTTGATTGTTTAGTATTCAGAACAGATTTTCCCTTAGAAAATGTTCCAGATAGGGCTCCACTATATCCACCTGACTTCCTGTTACCTGAAGAACATCAGATGTACTAAGTCGAGCATGGATGTACTTGGATCCAAAGGGCTCTCCCATTTCTAATTCAGCAACATGCAATGGGCTGGAACTTGGGAACAAATGAATTCTGAATTGTTTTCAGGTTCATCAAGTTTGAGGGAATATATTCCATCAATACTTTCATAGAGCCAATTACCAGAGAGTCACAATCTAACATCCATCCTTTGGGAAAAGATCGTATCACATCTGGCCACATCCACAGGCTGATTATTCTCCAAAGGCAGCCTGGCTTTCACTATGTTCCAGGTATGTTAATCAGTCAAAATGAGGTATAAAACACGTATTTGTTCTCTGAGTCACAATAACAAATGGTCATAATAAATGTAAGTTCGATAAATAACCATCTATATATGTAGACATATAAGTGGTGATCAGATTGCCAGAATAGATGGCAGGACTTATTCAATCAGAACAGGAAAACTAATGAGTGAGCCAAGAAGAGAAAGAATTCCAAATCCACTTGGAGGTTGGGTATCTTCTAAGCAAGCACACTAAGGTCCAAGTGACACTCTAGCCACACAGAAGAAAAAGGCCCTGGGTCATTTGCTTCAGTTTGGGTTCAGTTGTACCTTGACTACAAAGGAACTACCATGATCTGACATGGCCCAGTCCATGTCTGGGGCTGTGAACCAATCCACACTGAGCAAGCTGCTTGAGCCCTAGTGGGAAGAGTTGCTGTGGTCTACCCTCAGGACACTATGTTCTTTTGGGGAATTGGCAGCACTATAAGGACTACAGTCTGGACAGATGCATGTGCTCCACTTCAGTTTGGTCCAATACACACTTGGTACCACTTTCCTGCTTAGCCCTCTTTCCTTGTGTTCTATCTCTTACAATGTTGGCAGGTGGTAGGGCCCCTATCGCACTGGCTCTACTGCATCTTCTGGTGGGTCGCCTCAGCCTCCTTCTTCCCTGGGCCAAGGTAATGTTAGGTGTGTCCTACTCAAACTGGCACACACTCTTAGTGGAGAGGTATCCACTCTCTCATCCACAGATGTTATGGAGACCACTGCTTTTATCTCTTTACGAAATGGGCCCCACCAACTATCCTTCTGTTTTCATTATTCTTCTCTATTGACTGTTCTTTGCCCAATACATTGGTTCAGCACATCCACTTCGGAAATACTCAAAATCATTCTGGGGGTCTGTGATAAAGCTCCCACTTCCTTCACTTTTCCCATGGCTTCCTTATCTTTACCTTACCTTAATCACCAGTGTTTTTGAATAGAACCAGTTTTAACTAAATATACTTAGCCATTGTATCTTAAGCAACACAGAAGCATATCATGAACAGCAATATATAACAACTGGACTGGGGGAAGATGGCGACCAGGTGAGCAGCAAGGGAGCGAGCCTCTTTGATAAACACCACCAGCTCGAGACAGACTTGGCGAGCGTGAATACCGGGACCTCAGCTGGGAAGTTTAAACTGGGCGTATTTCTCTGAGATGCCGGGGGAGATGTGGTAGGGCGGACCAGGCTGCCGGGGCGAGACGTGCAAAAGTCCC